>JASTWB010000414.1:0-18915 GCA_032158295.1 Pycnopodia helianthoides | reverse complement strand
GCAGATACTGAACGTGGCTTGAGCCGTGGGTCGGCAAGATGACCTTATCAAAGACCTGAAGGAGATGTTTGTGAAGAAGCCTTGCTACCCTCTAACTGGAACTCGTCTAAGAAAAAGAAAAGCAAAAATACTCATTATTTTTCACCGGTAAATAAATTGAGCTCAGAGCTGCCCACCTTTTCAGTATTCTGAAGGCTGAAAATCAGTATTTGGCTAACGAAATCAGTATTTGCTTTGTGCAGCTACCCACTGGTAGTTTTATTACCTTTATGTATGTATCCTACTTACATGTTTTGCCCATATAACATGTATTAAAGCCAATAAATATGTAAGTGGACAATCGTGACTTCAGGCTTGGTTTAGAATAGAGGCAGAACAATAAGGAATTTTATTTAGGCTAGAAAAAAATATATATATATATAAAAAAAAAAATTGTTGGTATCTTACCACAATTTTTGCTACCTTGTGCATGGGGAGAAGCCATTTCACAAATACTATTTCACATGTAGCATCTGTGACTGGTATCCTGCCTTATGTTGCTTAGCAGAAATATTATTAAGCAACATTTCCTGAAATTGGGATCAGATTATGATGACCCCTTTGCACCAATGTAACAACTGCCACCGTCTATCGCACTCCAATTGCACATATACAAATTATGGTTAGCGTGTAAACGCAGTGAACCTAAAATGAGCACTACACTGTACGGGGGACACCAACCCAACCAACATTTTTGAGATGGAACACAGTGTAACATAGCTTAATAAAGGGACAAATTGCCTTCGGACTGGGTGCTTTGGGCAATAAAAAGCAATTGTTATGAAATAATTATGGTTCGAAAGATGTTTTTTCCTTTTATTTTCGTTAACTAACCCGGTCCGCCATTTTGTTCTAAACAAAGGCGAACGTGTTAGTTCACAAAATAAAAGGAAAATTTTGAGACATATTTGTGTGAATCATTATATTCTACATTTAAAAGGTCTTTCCAACGACATTCATTTCGTAACAAACTTTTCTATAGCACAAACATGACAAAGCGCCCAATCCAAGGCAACGTGTCCCTTTAATCAGAATAAAAAGTTGCGCACAGTCGACTCTCGTTAATACGAGGTCCACCGGACTAGCCCGTTTTCCTCGTTATACCCGAAGCTCATAATATCCGATCGCGGTAATAATCAATGCACTATGCACAAAGTGCATGACATAATGGCCGCACGTGTACACAGACAAGGCTGCTGCAAAACATGGATAACAGTGTGCATGTACTGCACCAAATTAGGCTAATAAAAATGTTTTAATTGAGTTATTTTAGTTTGGAAGTCAATTTATAAAATCAACTTACATTTTACATGAGTGAAAAAATGTCTAAGATTTTAACTTGCTGTTCTTGTTTAGCGAAGTTTTGCAGCAGTCAACAAATAAAATCTTGATTTTCATTGGTAACCACTAGTGTAATGTTAGATGGTTCATTGCTGATACCAGGGAAATCTCGCTGTTGCATTTAATATTGATCGCGCAAACATTTTAGCTTTTCAGTTGCGGTGGGTTTTTTTTTCTGCTGAAAATGCACATCATGCACTTGTAAAACTCAATGGATCAGTATCTTTTCTGAAGATTTCACATGAATTGATGAATGCTGACTTAGTATGGAATCTGCTCCGTTGTTTGAACCATGCAAGCCTCCTAATCCCACCATTGTCCGGAGTTTGGAATTAACAACCTGCTCGCTGACTCAACCTGCTCGCTGACCCGTTTTGGATCAGCATTGCTAGCGATAGTGTCCAGTTATAGCACCTCTATTGATTGTCTTACATCAAGTTTTCATAGACTCTTCTATTATACCAATAGGGGTGTGCGGATAATATTCTGACAGTAGAATCTTCACCATACGTCCAGACATTGCTAATCTTGTTGATTTTTTGCACCAATATTATCAGAAAAAATGTCAGGAAGATTATTAAGAAACAGAAATACATGGTTTTGTTTTAGACCTGTAGATTCTGTTTACATGGGAAACGTTGGAAAATGTCAATTCGGTCCGTTACCTTTTCTTTTACCCTCTTGTTCGAGCGAAAGTCGGTCAAAGTTTGGGGCCGTTTGCGGCCGCTATGGGCATTTTGGTGCAAGCTGCTTGCGACTGCTATGGTCTGTAAATGGTTAAGTAATTTCGTTCAAGTTGATCTCTAAGGCATCTGCCACACAGGGCAATTTTTACAGGCAACTTGGAGACAACTAACCGCATGCATGCACAAGGAACACTTCTGAAGCGCAAGACGCATTCTTCTAGCTGTAACTCACTATCCGCCGGGAAAATAAATGACAACATTTAATTGTGAATGATACCCTTCTTAAAGGAACATTACAGAATTGGTAAGAAAAAAAGTTGTAAAATATTCTTCTTGATCACAGATTTACATAAAACTTACACGGTCTAATGATGATGATGGTAGAAAACATCCCTTAAAATATTTCTGTCTGATACCATATTTGATGAGAAATGAATAAACTAATTTTCCGATTGGAGTTTATCGCTCAGTGAGCGTTTTATTCTTGTGTTGAATCTATATGACTTTCATGCAAATGTGGAATCGGTTTTTCACTATTTTCTCGTGACCCAGATGGCCGATCGATCTCAAACTTCTACAGGTTTGTCAGTTTATGTATATGGTGGATTACATAAAGTACTTACACTGCCGGCAACTGTTTTGTTAGCAAAAACCAATTCTCTAATGTTCCTTTAAAATTCTGGAAAAAAACTTGTCTAGTAAGATTTTGTAACACAAGAACAATTTTGATTTTGCATATTATTACTATTATTCCAAGTATATACATGTATCCCTGGATATACGGCAGTTTCAGGTTGTATGGCTTCTTTTCTTAGTTCAAAACCAAAACTTAAATAAAATTGACCCAGTCAGTTTCCCTTGTGGTATATAACTTAATATTTGAAATAGAAAGTCACATCTCCTCAAGATGATCCCTCTGCTGCCGCTTCCCAGGTTGTATCGTAAACTTGGGTGTGATCCCTGCCTAAACGTCAGGCACCCCAGAACAAAGATATTGACAAAATAGGGAGACAGCCAACATTAGGGCTAGATAGCTTAGTTGGTAGAGCGCCGGCACGCTAATGCGGAGGTACTTGGTTAAAATCCAGCTTTTGTAAATTTGGCTTTGTTCAACCCCAAAATATATATTATTATTAGTAGTATATCTTTCTGGTAACAAAAGCATGGAACCATCAAAAGCCACTAGCACTGTGACCTGTAGGCCTGAGGAGACCTGTGTAAAGAAAATGATGAAGAAATGCAGTTTTAAATGTGGGAGGAAAACCCCCCAAAAGAGAAAACCCAGGCTCCGGTCCGGGACTCGAACCGGGTTCCACAGAGGTGAAAAGCAGGGAAGAACCCACTGAGAAAACCTGCAGGGTTCTGCCCAGGATTTCTTTAGTGGTGGAAAAATGTTTCCCTGGAAGCCATTGCGAGATGGATCAGTTACATGGTAGATCATATAAATAGACCAAATCAAAGAAGTACTCAACATTAATGGCTTTGGATATCATTTTTACTGGTAAATACCCAATTTTACAATTTGTTGGAAACCTTTGAAAGGAAAATGCAAGTGTAATTAAAAAATTTGAAAAATGTGTGGTGGTCGGACACAGAGAAAATTGTGCCAGTGGTGGTAAGTACCAGACGGGTTTTCCGGCACCGACCACTGTGGGCAGAACCCTGAACCTGTGAGACTAATGGTACACTTTGGGAGGAAATCTCCCTGTAACTCAGGGTGATTTATCACAATGATTTTTTTTAAAGAAACAGTTATCAGACTTGACAAAAAGTTTGCACACAATCCTAAAAGACACTTGAGTACTCTACTTACGCTGGAGCGATATGAAGAAGCATGCCTAGTGTCTCATGTACCCATGTGAACTTTGACCTCTCGGTAGCCTCGTGTTCAGCCACCAGCTCTTCAGGATTCGAGTGCAAAATGGCTTAGCAGCAAAATGGCTTAAAGGACATGTCAGGGTCAAATTTGGGGTAAAAATCCACAAGACTGATGTTGCTTGTTCGCAGGATCAGAAAATAGAAGTTTTTTCCCGTTACCTGACCAACCCTATTTTTATGCCGCGACCCTAAACTTTTTATTTGGCTTTAAAAAAAGGGGGAAAAAAAACAAACTATGTATAAAAAAGTTTTAAAAATAACAAATAACTAAAAAACCAATTGTACAGGAGAGAAAATGCCTGACTTTGACCCATTTAACATGTTTTAATCAAAATTGAAATAAAAACCAGACCACAAGGAAAATCCTTCGACTACGAGCGAAAAATTACCCACAATTCAATGCACAGCGCGTGTTGAGCGCATTCAATGGATTTGCACAATCTGCAGATTGCACACAATTTTGCCCAACCAACCGCTTGAGATGCCAAATCTAAGAGCGCAAACTTCAGATTGCGCATGATTTTTCCCAATTCGTTGTGCAAATCCGTTGACTGCGCTCAACACATTAGCCAGCTTGGACCATTTTGGAGATAATTTTTTGCCAAAAATGTATCTTTTAAAAAAAATTATCTGACGTAATCATACCTCCAAACTAACCAGCAACATCTCCTGCGTACCTATTGTAGTTTAAAGTATACTAAAGAGGTCATTGATGGATTATGGAGAATGTTTTGTCACTGGTGTACCAAACAACTTGGCCAGTAACCACTTGGCATGCTGTTCTCACAAGGCTAAACCATCCAGGGGTCGATTTCACAAAACTCTTCCTAACTTAGGACTAGTCCTAGGCAATGCTAAGACTCTTAGTAAGAGATAGGACTAGTCTTAAGTTAAGACCAGTTAAGACCAGTTAAGACCAGTTACGACCAGTTAAGACCAGTTACTGGTCCTAACTTCAGATAAGACTAGTATTATCTCTTTGCCGGTCGTGGCACTCTTGTCTCAAGCAAGACACTCTACCATTATTGATTCGAAATTCACATCTGGGACATAAAGCCGTAGATCCTGTGTGTCGTGGAATGCTCGTAAAACAACCCAGTACACTAGCCATTATAAAGAGAAGGGGTTCGCCCCCGGTGTTTTCTAGTACAGTTGGTTGCAGACTGCACCACAGCACCTTGTAAGCCATAACATGGTTTTAAGTAAATAAATGGGTCTAAGGTTTTGAACAAAGCTCCCACACCTTGTGAACAAAATAATGATCACTTTGAGGCACCCTCAGTGTGATAAAGCTCTATATAATTTTTATTCTTGTTTAATATCATTAATATTTTTTTATTTTTTATTATCCACTCTTCCAGACTGAAAGCTCTTAGATGGTGTCAGCTTCGGTAATAACATGGGCGGGTAACGACTATACCATAATATAGGCCTAACTATAGCATTGACTGGGCCTATTAGTGTAAACTGTACATCATCATAATGTAGGGCGTACTGATAAATACTAGGCCTTTAATCTTTTATTTTTTTTAACTTTTGGCACCTTATCCACCTGGCTGTTGACATCACTTTCGCACCACATCTCAGTTTAGCCCTAATTGGGCTGTTAAAGGGATTATTATACAATGGAGGAAGGACGTACCTGTTCTACAGCACTATCAACAGCAGATCCTGATCAGTGACTGAGTGATGGTGGCCTCCCTATCCTGTGATGCAGACAGAATCTGCGTAGAAAGACCACGCGTACCCTCTCCATTTGTTCTCTGACTCTGGTACTTTTTCAAGGATTCTGCAACTTGATTGTTGGTTAACCAGTTCTCTTTCACTTCAGTCGTACAATCTCATCCAACTCCATCACTCTAGTCAACACTGTCACTGTCAGTGTCAATCACCGTAGTGTCAGTGTCAACAACGTGCGTGACCTGTGACCCGTGACCCCTAACTGCAATTAACCGGATGTGTTATGCGTTGCAATGCATTCGGGAAAAGTTTGTAGTACATTGTCTCATGATGAAATAAAATTTACAAGATTGCTGTTGCAAAGTCTAAGAAACCGAAACAAAACATGTACCTAATTTGTGTATTCACCTGACAATCACAACCCGCAAAAATCTTTATAAAAAGGCACAACAATGGCGAATAGGGTAAATACAAGTTACTGCACGAAATTGCGGACGAACTCGGCTGCACTCTGGCATCGCTGGGCTTAAACTGGTAAAGGGTTTCGTTTTTCCTTTTCCTGTTTTGGCAACAAGTTTGGTGAAGGTTTTAGTTATTCGTGTTTCTGTAGACAGAAAAGCAAAGAAATATATACATTGTAAGTTGGGAAGGTAGTGCATTCTGCTCTACCAGCCAGGCTCCCAGTGGATGATACCCATGCCTAACATCCAGCGGCGGCGCTACGGGTGGGGGGGGGGGGGCACGGGGGGCAAATTCCCCCCAGTAATTTTTTTGCCCCCCCCCCCAGTTTTCCCCCAGTTTTTACCCCGATGGCGGAAATTAAGTTTAATCCCAAACGATTGCACCCAATTTGTTACAATGTTGTTTGCGCTGTAAATAATAAATTCAATTTCATCCATCATAATTATCTGGCACCATCAAAAAAGCCCAATACACTTTCCATCTCCGGCAATGTTAGTAAAATGTGGATTTATTTATCTTTACAAGCTTGGAGACTTGCTATAAATAGAAATGCATTGTCTGCCCAAAACCGTAAGCAGCCATTGTACACGCAGTTCGCACAACACGTCACATTCACACAGTGCAAAATCTTATTTCTGGAGTGAATTGTGGGCTTATACAGTACATTATAGACTTTTGTTTGCCCCCCCCCCCTAAATTTAAGTTTGCCCCCCTCTTGCACCCCCAGATTAACAGGTCTGGTGCCGCCACTGCCTACAGGCCTTACGGACTGTGAAGGGGGTAACCCTGTTTCAGCCCCAGGAGTAGGTGGCAACGTGCCTCTGGTGTCAGTTGATTTGGGTCAACAGCCCAAATCAGTTAAGTGTGTTGCCCTCACCTTGAGTGGCCGTTCGGCCTTGTGAGTTAGGCGATATCTCATTCAAAAAAAAAAATTAAAAACAATTCGGTCACTTATCTTAGTTGAATAAGGAAAAACAAATACAGGTGTGCTGCTTCTATTTCTTTATATAAAGCTGATTACTCAAAAGAAAATTAAAAAATCGGCTTTTCGGTTTACGCACTAAACAGGAATACGGTAGTGGAAACCTAGTTCTCCCTTTTTCTTAATACAAATTCCGAAAAGGTGAGAGGTAAGGTTTCTCCTTTGTCTTTTTCTTAATAAGGAGTTAAAAAAAAATTAGACAGGTTTATTTTCCAATTCTTTATAATGGAGTTAAAAATAGTAAAATAATATGAAGTTTGTTTTTTGTTTTTTATTTTGCATTTCAAAACGGTAATTGGTGAAGAGTCTGGTTTTTCTTTTTTCCTTTTTACAGATTTTAAACTGGTAATGGGTAAAAGGTTTGTTTAATTGTTTTACTTTCAAAGATTCAAAAACGGTAAAGGGTAAAGGGTTTGTTTTTCTGTTTTCCTTTTAAAGAGTCATCAATGCTAAAGGGTAAATGTTTTTTTTTTCCTTTTTCATTTACAGATTTAAGAACGGTAGAGGGTACAGGGTTTGTTTGTCCTTTTTCTTTATACAATTTTATAATGGTAACTGATTGGACGGTATGTACACGGATCAATGAACTTACCCAGGCCACTCAACAACTTGTTTGTCAAGCTATGTACAAAGTCAAGGAAAATTATATTTCAAATGAATTCATACGCAGAGTAATTAACAAAAACGCATAAAATCAGCCATATTTCAACTGGTAGTCTCGCACAGCGCAGAGTTTTAAACCAAACTATCAGTTAACGTCATGGTCACTTGTTTCTTCCATCAATCGCAATTGAATGCTAGCCCTACCAGCCCTGGGTCTACTTGAATATGTTTTACAAATACCATTTCTTGTAATAGGCCTACCTAAGTTTACTTAAATTGGACAACTACTTCCCTCCACTTCCCGTCAACCACAATTCATTTAACTGTTCAGTCCGAGTTGACTTGGGACCGAGATGACCTGGGACCGATATGACTTTTGACTGAGTTGACTTCGGACCGAGTTGACCATAATGCCATAGTATAGTATAGGCTCCCTGCTGAGCAAAGAGTATGCAGTAGTGATATAAATAATAGTAGGGCCTTAGTATTTTAGTATTAATAATGATTAATTGAAAACAACATTGAGTCTCGAGTAGTCCCTATAGTTCTCGAATGAAAAACTATACTAGGATAGTGCATCAGGTGCGGTCACTGGTCATGTGCAAGTGATGATCAACTAAATTAGTACTATAAGGAGCAAATGAGTAAAACAACAACAGTTTACAGGAGACTGGAGCCAGCACTAGGCGTTATAACACCCACAGCTGGAAGAGCTAGCAATTGCAATTGATGGAAGAAACAGTCCAGATGACCATGGAAAAACGTTAACTGTAGTTTTGTTTAAATTTGAATATTGTCCAGCTGTACTTTTGAAGACACGTCGAAAACAACAACAGCATATCACAACATGGACTAGTGAGGGCGCGCTATACAGCTCATCATTGTGGCAGTGAAGGGTGCAACACACTAAATTTAGAGAAATTCATCCGCGTCACCTCATTAATAAAATGTAAACCCACAACTTTTTCTTTAATTCAAATTTTTAAAAGTCGTGACTTTTATAGATTGTAGAAAGTGGTCCAATAATGTGCCCCTGGGATTTTTGACTTTCAACTAGATACATTTGAAAATGAGAGAGTCATCTTAAAAAGTCCCTATTTTTCTGAAAGGTGTAGGGTCATTTTAACAACTAGCAAGTTATCAGTCGCTCAAGGTGTGTTTTTGTTTTTATTAAAGGCCAAACCCTGGCAATTAGGAGCTTTTTGCGAGATGGTGACGTCACGATTTTGTCCCGAAAAAGCTCAATATATCCTAGGATAAAAGAGTTGCGGACTTGAAAATTATATGGGCAGCATCGGGGGAGGTGCCCGCAAAAAGTGATCGCAGAAATGGGGCATTTTGGCATGGTTCGATTTTTGTGAATATTAATAAGGGTACTACCTTATAACTTTTTTAATGGCGGGTCAAAAAAAAAAAGTTGAATTGACGGTGCAAAACGATAGATTAGATATCCCCGAAGACACTTTTCGTGTGGGAAAAAGGCCAATTCCAAAACCCTGGCAATTAGGAGCTTTTTGCGAGATGGTGACGTCACGATTTTGTCCCGAAAAAGCTCAATATATCCTAGGATAAAAGAGTTGCGGACTTGAAAATTATATGGGCAGCATCGGGGGAGGTGCCCGCAAAAAGTGATCGCAGAAATGGGGCATTTTGGCATGGTTCGATTTTTGTGAATATTTAATAAGGGTACTACCTTATAACTTTTTTAATGGCGTTCAAAAAAAAAAAGTTGAATTGACGGTGCAAAACGATAGATTAGATATCCCGAAGACACTTTTCGTGTGGAAAAAGGCCAATTCCAAAACCCTGGCAATTAGGAGCTTTTTGCGAGATGGTGACGTCACGATTTTGTCCGAAAAAGCTCAATATATCCTAGGATAAAAGAGTTGCGGACTTGAAAATTATATGGGCAGCATCGGGGGAGGTGCCGCAAAAAGTGATCGCAGAAATGGGCATTTTGGCATGGTTCGATTTTGTGAATATAATAAGGGTACTACTTATAACTTTTTTAATGGCGGGTCAAAAAAAAAAAGTTGAATTGACGGTGCAAAACGATAGATTAGATATCCCGAAGACACTTTTCGTGTGGGAAAAAGGCCAATTCCAAAACCTGGCAATTAGGAGCTTTTTGCGAGATGGTGACGTCACGATTTTGTCCCGAAAAAGCTCAATATATCCTAGGATAAAAGAGTTGCGGACTTGAAAATTATATGGGCAGCATCGGGGGAGGTGCCGCAAAAAGTGATCGCAGAAATGGGCATTTTGGCATGGTTCGATTTTGTGAATATTTAATAAGGGTACTACTTATAACTTTTTTAATGGCGGGTCAAAAAAAAAGTTGAATTGACGGTGCAAAACGATAGATTAGATATCCCGAAGACACTTTTCGTGTGGGAAAAAGGCCAATTCCAAAACCTGGCAATTAGGAGCTTTTTGCGAGATGGTGACGTCACGATTTTGTCCCGAAAAAGCTCAATATATCCTAGGATAAAAGAGTTGCGGACTTGAAAATTATATGGGCAGCATCGGGGGAGGTGCCCGCAAAAAGTGATCGCAGAAATGGGGCATTTTGGCATGGTTCGATTTTGTGAATATTATAAGGGTACTACCTTATAACTTTTTTAATGGCGGGTCAAAAAAAAAAGTTGAATTGACGGTGCAAAACGATAGATTAGATATCCCGAAGACACTTTTCGTGTGGGAAAAAGGCCAATTCCCAAAACCCTGGCAATTAGGAGCTTTTTGCGAGATGGTGACGTCACGATTTTGTCCCGAAAAAGCTCAATATATCCTAGGATAAAAGAGTTGCGGACTTGAAAATTATATGGGCAGCATCGGGGGAGGTGCCCGCAAAAAGTGATCGCAGAAATGGGGCATTTTGGCATGGTTCGATTTTTGTGAATATTTATAAGGGTACTACCTTATAACTTTTTTAATGGCGGGTCAAAAAAAAAAAGTTGAATTGACGGTGCAAAACGATAGATTAGATATCCCCGAAGACACTTTTCGTGTGGGAAAAAGGCCAATTCCCAAAACCCTGGCAATTAGGAGCTTTTTGCGAGATGGTGACGTCACGATTTTGTCCCGAAAAAGCTCAATATATCCTAGGATAAAAGAGTTGCGGACTTGAAAATTATATGGGCAGCATCGGGGGAGGTGCCCGCAAAAAGTGATCGCAGAAATGGGGCATTTTGGCATGGTTCGATTTTTGTGAATATTATAAGGTACTACCTTATAACTTTTTAATGGCGGGTCAAAAAAAAAAAGTTGAATTGACGGTGCAAAACGATAGATTAGATATCCCGAAGACACTTTTCGTGTGGGAAAAAGGCCAATTCCAAAACCCTGGCAATTAGGAGCTTTTTGCGAGATGGTGACGTCACGATTTTGTCCCGAAAAAGCTCAATATATCCTAGGATAAAAGAGTTGCGGACTTGAAAATTATATGGGCAGCATCGGGGAGGTGCCCGCAAAAAGTGATCGCAGAAATGGGGCATTTTGGCATGGTTCGATTTTTGTGAATATTATAAGGGTACTACCTTATAACTTTTTTAATGGCGGGTCAAAAAAAAAAAGTTGAATTGACGGTGCAAAACGATAGATTAGATATCCCCGAAGACACTTTTCGTGTGGGAAAAAGGCCAATTCCCAAAACCCTGGCAATTAGGAGCTTTTGCGAGATGGTGACGTCACGATTTTGTCCCGAAAAAGCTCAATATATCCTAGGATAAAGAGTTGCGGACTTGAAAATTATATGGGCAGCATCGGGGGAGGTGCCCGCAAAAAGTGATCGCAGAATGGGGCATTTTGGCATGGTTCGATTTTTGTGAATATTAATAAGGTACTACCTTATAACTTTTTTAATGGCGGGTCAAAAAAAAAAAGTTGAATTGACGGTGCAAAACGATAGATTAGATATCCCCGAAGACACTTTTCGTGTGGGAAAAAGGCCAATTCCCAAAACCCTGGCAATTAGGAGCTTTTTGCGAGATGGTGACGTCATGATTTTGTCCCGAAAAAGCTCAATATATCCTAGGATAAAAGAGTTGCGGACTTGAAAATTATATGGGCAGCATCGGGGGAGGTGCCCGCAAAAAGTGATCGCAGAAATGGGGCATTTTGGCATGGTTCGATTTTTGTGAATATTATAAGGGTACTACCTTATAACTTTTTAATGGCGGGTCAAAAAAAAAAAAGTTGAATTGACGGTGCAAAACGATAGATTAGATATCCCCGAAGACACTTTTCGTGTGGGAAAAAGGCCAATTCCCAAAACCCTGGCAATTAGGAGCTTTTTGCGAGATGGTGACGTCACGATTTTGTCCCGAAAAAGCTCAATATATCCTAGGATAAAAGAGTTGCGGACTTGAAAATTATATGGGCAGCATCGGGGGAGGTGCCCGCAAAAAGTGATCGCAGAAATGGGGCATTTTGGCATGGTTCGATTTTTGTGAATATTAATAAGGGTACTACCTTATAACTTTTTTAATGGCGGGTCAAAAAAAAAAAGTTGAATTGACGGTGCAAACGATAGATTAGATATCCCGAAGACACTTTTCGTGTGGGAAAAAGGCCAATTCCAAAACCCTGGCAATTAGGAGCTTTTTGCGAGATGGTGACGTCACGATTTTGTCCCGAAAAAGCTCAATATATCCTAGGATAAAAGAGTTGCGGACTTGAAAATTATATGGGCAGCATCGGGGGAGGTGCCCGCAAAAAGTGATCGCAGAAATGGGGCATTTTGGCATGGTTCGATTTTTGTGAATATTTATAAGGGTACTACCTTATAACTTTTTTAATGGCGGTCAAAAAAAAAAAAGTTGAATTGACGGTGCAAAACGATAGATTAGTATCCCCGAAGACACTTTTCGTGTGGGAAAAAGGCCAATTCCCAAAACCCTGGCAATTAGGAGCTTTTGCGAGATGGTGACGTCACGATTTTGTCCCGAAAAAGCTCAATATATCCTAGGATAAAAGAGTTGCGGACTTGAAAATTATATGGCAGCATCGGGGAGGTGCCCGCAAAAAGTGATCGCAGAAATGGGGCATTTTGGCATGGTTCGATTTTGTGAATATTTATAAGGGTACTACCTTATAACTTTTTTAATGGCGGGTCAAAAAAAAAAAGTTGAATTGACGGTGCAAAACGATAGATTAGATATCCCCGAAGACACTTTCGTGTGGGAAAAAGGCCAATTCCCAAAACCCTGGCAATTAGGAGCTTTTTGCGAGATGTGACGTCACGATTTTGTCCCGAAAAAGCTCAATATATCCTAGGATAAAAGAGTTGCGGACTTGAAAATTATATGGGCAGCATCGGGGAGGTGCCCGCAAAAAGTGATCGCAGAAATGGGGCATTTTGGCATGGTTCGATTTTGTGAATATTATAAGGGTACTACCTTATAACTTTTTAATGGCGGTCAAAAAAAAAAAGTTGAATTGACGGTGCAAAACATAGATTAGATATCCCCGAAGACACTTTTCGTGTGGGAAAAAGGCCAATTCCCAAAACCCTGGCAATTAGGAGCTTTTTGCGAGATGGTGACGTCACGATTTTGTCCGAAAAAGCTCAATATATCCTAGGATAAAAGAGTTGCGGACTTGAAATTATATGGCAGCATCGGGGAGGTGCCCGCAAAAAGTGATCGCAGAAATGGGCATTTTGGCATGGTTCGATTTTGTGAATATTAAAGGGTACTACCTTATAACTTTTTAATGGCGGGTCAAAAAAAAAAAGTTGAATTGACGGTGCAAAACGATAGATTAGATATCCCCGAAGACACTTTTCGTGTGGGAAAAAGGCCAATTCCCAAAACCCTGGCAATTAGGAGCTTTTTGCGAGATGGTGACGTCACGATTTTGTCCCGAAAAAGCTCAATATATCCTAGGATAAAAGAGTTGCGGACTTGAAAATTATATGGGCACATCGGGGAGGTGCCCGCAAAAATGATCGCAGAAATGGGCATTTGGCATGGTTCGATTTTGTGAATATTATAAGGGTACTACCTTATAACTTTTTTAATGGCGGGTCAAAAAAAAAAAGTTGAATTGACGGTGCAAACGATAGATTAGATATCCCATGGCGGGTCAAAAAAAAAAAGTTGAATTGACGGTGCAAAACGATAGATTAGATATCCCGAAGACACTTTTCGTGTGGGAAAAAGGCCAATTCCCAAAACCCTGGCAATTAGGAGCTTTTTGCGAGATGGTGACGTCACGATTTTGTCCCGAAAAAGCTCAATATATCCTAGGATAAAAGAGTTGCGGACTTGAAAATTATATGGGCAGCATCGGGGAGGTGCCCGCAAAAAGTGATCGCAGAAATGGGGCATTTTGGCATGGTTCGATTTTGTGAATATTATAAGGGTACTACCTTATAACTTTTTAATGGCGGGTCAAAAAAAAAAAGTTGAATTGACGTGCAAAACGATAGATTAGATATCCCCGAAGACACTTTTCGTGTGGGAAAAAGGCCAATTCCCAAAACCCTGGCAATTAGGAGCTTTTGCGAGATGGTGACGTCACGATTTTGTCCCGAAAAAGCTCAATATATCCTAGGATAAAAGAGTTGCGGACTTGAAAATTATATGGGCAGCATCGGGAGGTGCCCGCAAAAAGTGATCGCAGAAATGGGCATTTTGGCATGGTTCGATTTTGTGAATATTATATAAGGGTACTACCTTATAACTTTTTAATGGCGGTCAAAAAAAAAAAGTTGAATTGACGGTGCAAAACGATAGATTAGATATCCCGAAGACACTTTTCGTGTGGAAAAAGGCCAATTCCCAAAACCCTGGCAATTAGGAGCTTTTTGCGAGATGGTGACGTCACGATTTTGTCCCGAAAAGCTCAATATATCCTAGGATAAAAGAGTTGCGGACTTGAAAATTATATGGGCAGCATCGGGGAGGTGCCCGCAAAAGTGATCGCAGAAATGGGCATTTTGGCATGGTTCGATTTTTGAATATTTAAAGGGTACTACCTTATAACTTTTTTAATGGCGGTCAAAAAAAAAAGTGAATTGACGTGCAAAAATATGAATCCCCGAAGACACTTTTCGTGGAAAAAGGCCAATTCCAAAACTGGCAATTGGAGCTTTTGCGGATGTACGTCAGATTTGCCCGAAAACTTTTCAAATGGTCTAGATAAAAAGTTAGGACTTGAAAATTATATGGAATCGGGGGAGGTGCGCAAGTGAAACAGCAAATGGCAATTTTGGCATGTTCGATTTGTGAATATATAAGTACACCTTTAACTTTTTAATGGGTCAAAAAAAAAAATGAATTGCGGTGCAAAACGATAGATTAGATATCCGAAGACACTTCAGTGTGGAAAAAGGCCAATTCTCAAAACCTGGCAATTTAGGACTTTTTGCGAATTGACGTCAATTTTTCCGCAAAAAAGCAATATTCTAGGATAAAGAGTTGCGGACTTGAAATTATATGGCACATGGGGAGTGCCAAAAAAGTGATCGCAAAATGGCATTTTGGCTTGGTTCGATTTGTGAATTATTTATAAGAACTACCTTATAACTTTTTAGGGGGTCAAAAAAAAAAATTGAATTGAGGTGCAAAACGATGAGATTGATTCCCGAAACATTTCGATGGGGAAAAAGGCATTCGCAAAACTGGCAATTAGGAGTTTTTGCGAATGGTGACGTCAGATTTTGTCCGAAAAAAGCAATATATCCTAGGATAAAAAGTTGCGACTTGAAAATTTATGGGCAGCATCGGGGAGGCCCGCAAAAAGTGATCGCAGAAATGGGGCATTTTGGCATGGTTCGATTTTGTGAATATTATAGGGTATCCTTATAACTTTTTTAATGGGCGGGTCAAAAAAAAAAGTGAATGACGTGCAAAACGATAGATTAGATTCCCGAAGACACTTTCGTGTGGAAAAGGCCAATTCAAAACCCTGGCAATTAGGAGTTTTTGCGAGATGGTGAACCAGATTTTGCCGAAAAAGCAATATATCCTAGGATAAAAGAGTTGCGGACTTGAAAATTATATGGGCAGCATCGGGGGAGGTGCCCGCAAAAAGTGATCGCAGAAATGGGGCATTTTGGCATGGTTCGATTTTTGTGAATATTATAAGGGTACTACCTTATAACTTTTTTAATGGGGTCAAAAAAAAAAAGTTGAATTGACGGTGCAAAACGATAGATTAGATATCCCGAAGACATTTTGTGGGAAAAAGGCCAATTCCAAAAACCCTGGCAATTAGACTTTTTGCGAATGGTGACTCACGATTTTGTCCGAAAAAGCTCAATTATTCCGATAAAAGAGTTGCGGACTTGAAATTTATGGCAGCATCGGGGAGGTGCCCGCAAAAAGTGATCGCAGAAATGGGGCATTTTGGCATGGTTCGATTTTGTGAAATTTATAAGGGTACTACCTTAAACTTTTTTAATGGCGGGTCAAAAAAAAAAATTAGAATTGACGGTGCAAAACGATAGATTAGAATCCCCGAAGACACTTTTCGTGTGGGAAAAAGCCAATTCCAAACCCTGGCAATTAGGAGCTTTTTGCGAATGGTGACGTCATGATTTTGTCCGAAAAAGCTCAATATATCCTAGGATAAAGAGTTGGACTTGAAAAATTATATGGGCAGCATCGGGGAGGTGCCCGCAAAAAGTGATCGCAGAAATGGGCATTTTGGCATGGTTCGATTTTTGTGAATAGATTAAAGTATACCTTTTTTAATGGCGGTCAAAAAAAAAAAGTTGAATTGACGGTGCAAAACGATAGATAGATATCCCGAAGACACTTTCGTGTGGAAAAAGGCAATTCCAAAACCCTGGCAATTAGGAGCTTTTGCGAGATGGGACGTCACGATTTTGTCCCGAAAAAGCTCATATATCCTAGGATAAAAGAGTTGCGGACTTGAAAATTATATGGGCAGCATCGGGGGAGGTGCCCGCAAAAATGATCGCAGAAATGGGGCATTTTGCATGTTCGATTTTGTGAATATTAATAAGGGTACTACCTTATAACTTTTTTAATGCGGTCAAAAAAAAAGTTGAATTGACGGTGCAAAACGATAGATTAGATATCCCGAAGACACTTTTCGTGTGGAAAAAGGCCAATTCCAAAACCCTGGCAATTAGAGCTTTTTGCGAGATGTGACGTCACGATTTTGTCCCGAAAAAGCTCAATATATCCTAGGATAAAGAGTTGCGGACTTGAAAATTATATGGGCAGCATCGGGGAGGTGCCCGCAAAAAGTGATCGCAGAAATGGGCATTTTGGCATGGTTCGATTTTTGTGAATATTATAAGGGTACTACCTTATAACTTTTTAATGGCGGTCAAAAAAAAAAAGTTGAATTGACGGTGCAAAACGATAGATTAGATATCCCCGAAGACACTTTTCGTGTGGGAAAAAGGCAATTCCAAAACCCTGGCAATTAGGAGCTTTTTGCGAGATGGTGACGTCACGATTTTGTCCCGAAAAAGCTCAATATATCCAGGATAAAAGAGTTGCGGACTTGAAAATTATATGGGCAGCATCGGGGAGGTGCCCGCAAAAGTGATCGCAGAAATGGGGCATTTTGGCATGGTTCGATTTTTGTGAATATTTATAAGGGTACTACCTTATAACTTTTTTAATGGCGGTCAAAAAAAAAAGTGAATTGACGGTGCAAAACGATAGATTAGATATCCCCGAAGACACTTTTCGTGTGGGAAAAAGGCCAATTCCCAAAACCCTGGCAATTAGGAGCTTTTTGCGAGATGGTGACGTCACGATTTTGTCCCGAAAAGCTCAATATATCCTAGATAAAAGAGTTGCGGACTTGAAAATTATATGGGCAGCATCGGGGAGGTGCCCGCAAAAAGTGATCGCAGAAATGGGGCATTTTGGCATGGTTCGATTTTTGTGAATATTATAAGGGTACTACCTTATAACTTTTTTAATGGCGGGTCAAAAAAAAAAAGTTGAATTGACGGTGCAAAACGATAGATTAGATATCCCCGAAGACACTTTTCGTGTGGAAAAGGCCAATTCCAAAACCCTGGCAATTAGGAGCTTTTTGCGAGATGTGACGTCAGATTTTGTCCGAAAAAGCTCATATATCCTAGGATAAAAGAGTTGCGGACTGAAAATTATATGGGCAGCATCGGGGAGGTGCCCGCATATGATGAAAGGGGATTTTCTTTATTGTGAAATAAAAGGGTATACTTATAAACTTTTTTAATGGGCATAGAAAAAGTAATTACGGGCAAAAGATATTGATATCCGAAGACACTTTTGTGGGAAAAGGCCAATTCCAAAACCTGGCAATTAGGAGTTTTTGCGAGATGGGACGTCGATTTTGTCCGAAAAGCTCAATTACTGGAAATAAGAGTGGGACTTGAAAATTATGGGGGAGTGCAAAAAGTGATGCGTGAGATTTTGGAGTCATTGTAATTTTAAGGGTAAAACTTTTTAAGTGCAAAAAAAGTTGAATGACGTGAACAGGAAAGATATCCCCGAAGAACTTTCGTGGGAAAAAGGCAATTCAAAACTGGCAATAGGAGCTTTTGCAGGTGTGATAGATTTTGCCAAAGTCAAATTCTGGATAAAAGGTTGACTTAAATTTTATGGGCAAGGGGGAGGCGCAAAAAGTGATCGAAATGGGCATTTTGGGTTGATTATGTGAATTTAATAAGGTACTACTTATAACTGTTTTTAATGGGTCAAAAAAAAAAGTAATTGACGTGAAAAGTAGATTAGTATCCGAAGATTGCGGAAAAAGGCCAATCAAAATGCATTTAGGACTTTTTCAGATGGTGATCAATTTTTCCCAAAAAGTATATTCTAGATAAAAAGTTGGATTGAAAATTATGGCATGGGGAGAGCCCACAAAATGGCAAAATGGGTTTGGTGGTTGATTTTTGAATATTTAATAAGGGATACGTTAAACTTTTATGGCGGGAAAAAAAGTGAATTGCGGCAAAAGATAGATTAGATATCCGAAGAATTTTGTGTGAAAAAGGCAATTCAAAAACCCTGGCAAATAGGAGTTTTTGCGAAGGTGACCGAGATTTTACGTAAAAAGCAAATCCCAAAACGATTGGGATTGAAATTGTATGCGTGGGGAGGCCAAATAGGATGAAATGGGGATTTTGATGTTCGATTTTGGATTAAAGGTCACTTAAATTTTTAATGGCGGGTCAAAAAAAAAAATTTGAATTGAGGCAAACGATAATTTATACCCGAAAATTTTTTGGAAAGGCAATCAAACTGCATGAAGTTTTTGCGGAGG
>JASTWB010000413.1:0-18922 GCA_032158295.1 Pycnopodia helianthoides | reverse complement strand
GGAAAATTTTGTTGGGAAAAAAAAAGGGGGGGGGGTTGGGGGGGGGGAAATCAAAAATGAGTTATTTGATTTTGCCCCTGAGATCTTTCGAAAAAAAAAAAAACAAAATGTTTAATTGGCAACAACAAAAATGGTTAAGGTTCAATGGTTGGATTAAAAAATCAGGGTTAATTTACTAATTTACGATGTGATGGAATAGGAATTTTTAAAATATATTGAAATGAATTATAAAATTAGAAAAAAGACGGCTTTTAAAGTTTTTACCAAAAAACAATTTTAAGCTAGATTGAAGATTTTTTTTCCTATTTCCTGACCCCAAAAAAAGACAAATTTTCGGTATTTCTTTTCTATAACAAAAAAGGATAATGCTGAGGTTTAATACCAATTTGGGGGAAATTGGGTTTTTTACATTTTATGCTTTCCCAAGTTGGCTTGGGAATTTGGATTTTGTTTTTAAATTTTAATTCGTTATTAAGTATCGTCCGGGCCTGGGTGAGGGGAAGAAGGACCGAGTGGTGGAGCAACCCGCAAGCGGGCCCTGCGGAGAATCCCAGAATGGGAAGGGGGTTCCAAGAGGGAAAATAAAAAAAGAATTGGAACGATTTTTCCATTTAGGGTAATTTAATGTTGGGTCTTTTGGGACGTTAATGCAATGGGAATCCCAAAGACTTCAAATAAACTATCAAATTTAAATTCTTAAAAATCGGGATTTTTATTTTGGGGCCGGGTTTAATTTTACAACAACCCTTTATTTTAAGTTCTCGAATGCAAATCCCAGAACCTTTACTAGTATAGCGAAGTTAAAGGGGGCCTTTGGTTTTCCAAAGTAATGATTTATGGGCCCCTTTAAGTTGGAAAGGAACAAAAATCATTGAATTTATGAATAGTTTTATTAAAAGAAAACTGCGGATAACCTGACCCTAATCCAATTAAGGGTGGAAATTAAAAAAAAGGGCAAATCGGAACGGAACCAAAACTGGAAAAAAATGCAGGATTGAATGTTTGGGAAAAAAGGAAAATTCATATAAAAGGCGGCCGCCAAGAGTAATGTTAAGGTCCTTTTTTGGGCAAAATTGCACTCCCTTTTGGAAAAGTTGGGGTTAACCAGAAAATAGGGGGGATTTGCAAATTGGGTTAAGGCGGGACCATGAGAATTAGCGTGGCTTTCCAAAATTTGAAATTGGGGGGAAATTTTATAATAGCCAAAGAAAAGGGGAATTCGGATCCAAGTGAAAAGGTGTTTATTAAATTAGGTGGGATGGGATCGGAGGGGGGATTGAAGTCAATTCCTGAGGAGTGGAAGGAAAAACCAAGGAGATGGTGAAAAGCAGGGGGGTTAAGAACACAAAAAGTGTAATTAATTTGGGGGCTGGGTTTTCCTAATTCCGTGGGAAAACAAGGAAGGGTTGAAAATACAGTTTCTTTAGGAAAAAAATTTAAGGGCCTTTTGCAAAAACCCCTAAAAAAATTTGGGGGGGTTCACCCCAATTTTTTTTTTAAAAAAAACTAAATAAAAAAATCTTTTTTTTTAAACCCCTATAAAAAGGGGGAGGGGGGGAATTTTTTCCGGGGGGAATAAGGACCCAAGGGAAAATTCCTCAATTCCCCGGTAAAGTTAAGAACCAACCGAAAAAATTTACCTCACCGTTTTGACCCTTTTAATGAAAAGATAATAAAAGTGTATGTAAATTCAATTTTTTAATTTTTAAAGTAAAAATCCATTTTAAAAATTTCCAGAAACAATAAAAGTTTTTTTAAAGAGATTGAAGTACTTTGGGTTTTTTTTCTTAAAGGGAAACTGGGGGCCCTTCAAAGGGGGAAGGAAAAGGAGGGAGGGGGCCAAAAGGGGACCTTTAAGAGGAAACGATTTAAGGGGTATGACCCGACCCGGGAAAAATTTAAGGTCAAAAATTTTCGGTGGGAAAAATTAAAGGGGTTGGCCCCCATTTTAAAGTATTTAAAACCGGGGAAAAAATCTCAGGTTTTGGTAGCAAATTTTGCATACTAAATGCCCCCGCCCTTAAAACCATGGTAAAGTGTTTTAAAAAAGTTTAATAACCAAAAAACTCTATTTAAATTTTAATTTAAACCCATTCTGAAGCGAAAAAGGGGAAGGGTTTGGTCTTCCCAAATTTTTTAAAAGGAAAAGACACCCATAAAAAAAAAATTTTAGGATAAAAGGGAGGAAATCCTCTTTTCAATTTGTAGGGCAATTTTTAAAAGCAAAAGGGAAAAGGCATAGGATTTTTGGGTAAAAAATTTCTTTGGAAGCCAAATTTCAACAAAAAAAAATTTTAAAAAAAAAAAAATTTAAAACCGGGAAAATTTCCCACAAATCCATGGAATTGCGTTTTACTGGTATCTTTCTTTTTAGATTTTTAAGGATTATTTCTTTAGGGCGTTTTTTAACAAAAAAAAAATTTTAGAAACTTTTTTTAACAACCGGAAAAATCCCCTACAGAAATTCCTTTTTTCCTCTTTTAAAGCTTTCTTTTTTTATTACTCCCGTAAGGCCTAAAATTACTTTGTTAAATGACAAGGGGGAACTTTTTTTTTAAACTTAGGGTTTTTACCCAAATTAATTAAAAGGTTAAAAGGGTTTTTTATTCTTTTCCCCAATTTTGGGGGTGAAAAACCAAAAAGGCTAACCAAAAAAATGTCTTACAAAAAAGGTTCCCAAAAATTCCCATGTCACATTAAAATGTGTTGGCCGTCCATTTTGGGGGAAAAATTTTTTTGCAGTTTTTTTGTTTAGGGTCTATGAAATTCGGGCCCTGGTTTTGTTCACGTTTTACCAGGTGTCCCCTAAAAAATCTGGCCCCCTCCCGAGGGGGGCCCCCATAGAAGGCCAAGGGCCCCTTCCCGGGGGCCCTTTTTCGTTTTCCTGGCTCCTTCTGGCCCCCCTTCAAAACCCCGGGGCCCCCCGGCCCGGGGGCCCCCCAAAAAAAAAGGGCAATAGGTTTTTAAAAATTTTGTTTTTACCCTGGGAAATAGTTTTTACGATGGTTCCAAAAAATTTTTTGGAAAAAAATTCCAGTTTTAAAATTTTTTTTTTTTTTTAAAAATTTCATTTTTCTCAAACCCCTTTTTGTTTTGATTACTAAAAAATTTGGGGTTTTTAAAATTTTTTAAGGGAAAAACCCTTTTGTAAACAATTAAGGTGTTAAAATCCCCTTACTTCAAACGAAAAAATAGGAAAAATTACTTTTAAAATTTTTGGATTGAAAAAAAAAAATTGTATTAATATTTATTTATATCATTTGGGAAACAAAAGAACCCAAATTTCCCCAATTATGTTTCTTTTTTAAAAAAATTTCTTTCACATGTTTTCCCTGCCAATCTTCCCTAAAAAGTAAAACCGGGCTTTTTCATTTCAACTCTTTTTAAAGGTCAATTTTCCCACCTTCCCTTATGGACAAATTACCAAAAAAGGGCCAAACCTACAAACCATGCAACCGTATTCCGACTCCGGGGGGAAATTTGGGTATCTTCTATTAAAAATTGGTAAAAAAAGGAATAATTTCTTTCCTTGGGTTTAAAATTTTTCTTTGTTTTGTTTCCTTTTTCTTACTAAAGATTTTGGGAAAGGTTTTGGGTTTGTTATATTTACGGTTTCTTATTTAATTAACTTTGGGGGTTTTTGTGTAAGTTATTTAAAAGGGTTAAAGGTTAGGGGCCCGGGGTTAAAGGGTTTTGGGGGGATATTAAAACTACGATTTTTAGGGTTTTGAATTTTTTCAATTCTAGAGTCAAAAAGGGCAATAATTTTGATAAAAAGGAAGTTCCTCTATTTAAAAAGTTTGGCCGTTTCTACCTCTGCCCAGGTTAAATTAAAGCGGACTTTTCAAAATTTCCAATAACCCTGGATAAAAAAACGTTCCTAAAAAAAAATTACCAAAAAACTTGTGGTTAGCCTTTAAAATTTTAATTTAATTTCAACAATCTCTAAAAGGAAGTCTTATTTAATTAATCAATGAATAAAGAGGAACACCCTTTCAAGGGGAATCCGGTTGTCTTCAACTGTTGTTTTCCCTTTTCCCCCAAAACCCCTTTCGCTCAAACCCCTTCCGGGGCATTTCCACCAAAGGGGGAAACCTTGTTTCCCCGGGCCTAAAAAAGGGGGGGATAAATTTTATTTCCCGAAAAAAAAATTTAAGGGGTTTCCCCCAATTACTTACAACTTCAATTTATTGTGTCCCTTTTTTAAAATTTTCTTTCTATTTAAGAAATGTTAAATTTTTGTTTTCCTTTACTTATTTTTAACCAAATTTTGGGGAAAGGGGCAAAAAAAGGTTTTAAAGGGGACTTTAAATGTTTTCCCCTTTATTTTTTGAGGCATTGGGGGGGGGTTACCAACCAAAACGAAACTTAAATTCCATCGCGGATCGGGTTTTCAGGTTCCTGATCCCTTAGAAATAGTTGTCCCTTTTTCCTTCTGCCCATTAAGTAATTATCAACAGTTTTTCCCAAAATTAAATTACTCCAGCTAAAACTTAAAGTCATTTTTACAACAAGAATAAAAACCATTGCGAAAAAAAAATTTTTTCCCAATTACAATTTTGGAGTAAAGGGGGGTTTTAAAGAATTTTTTATAAACCCGGGGGATAACCAACTCCGTTCAACCAATTCACCAATTTATAATGCAAAACTTTTTCCCTTGCCAAAAACCTTTTGGCCCAACCGTTTTTGCATGGGCAGGAAGATGGAAAGTTAGCCCAAAAGGGGCAAAAAAATAGGGAAGCCCTGCTTTTCATTTTCATTGGAAAAGGGGGTTCGCTTCCCATTCCCCAAGGGGCTGGGTTTTTGGTTCAAGGTACTGATCCATCGGGCCAAATTTAATCCCCATTAGCTCCTCCCAAATTTAACAGAAAAAAAAAGGTCAAATCCACTTTCCCTTCCCAAAGTTTGGAGGAAAGTTATGCCTGGTCCCAATCCCAAAAATTTAAAAAAATTTTTGGAAATAATTTTTCATTTCCAATGGAAAAACATTTCCGGACACTTATAGTGGCCTAATTTTAAGATAAGGGCCAAAGCCCGATTCCCCTTCCATTTCCATTGCCCAAATTAATAAACAAAATCCAAAAAATTCCACAGTAATTTAAAGAATTAAAAATTTAACAATAAAAACCACAAAGAGGAATTCCAGAATTTTTTCCTAATTATTAACCCAACCAGGATTATCCAAAACTTTTTTTGGCCAAATGAAAATCTTGGGTTCAAAACCGTCCTCCGGAAATACCCAACAATGGAATTGGACTTGAGGGGTTTCCCCGGCGCGGGCACAGCCAATTCCAAAAAAGGGTTAAAGCGTTGTGATGTTTTTTTAAAGGGATTGGGATAAACAACGGGTCGCAATCAAATTCCCCCATTACAGAAAACCCCCCAAGGGTAACTGCATCCATTTTCCCGAGTCCCCCCAAAAAAAAAATCCGGATTCGGTATCCAATTTTAACAATTTAATTTTCAACCCCCTTTTTTTAAAATTTTTCCAAATCTCAAAATTTCCCATACCCTTTTTTAACAAAAAACCAAAAAAAAATTGGAGCCAATAAAAAAGGGTAAGATGTAAAAAAATTTACAAAAGAAGAAATAAAAATTTGCCTTTTTTTTAATTCCAGGGAACCAAAACACAGTTTTCCTTACCATTGAAATTGGTTAAGCGAACCCAACCCCCGGGGGGCCCCAACAACCAACCCCGGTAAGAAATTAAAATTTGTCCCGGGCCCACAGAACCCGATTAAAAAAGGGAATGAAAAAACCGGGGAAACCTTTGAAATTATGGGGGGTGGAATTGAAAACAAGGGCGGTCGGAGGTCAAACCTCAGAAGTGGGCCCAATCATGGGAATTTCGTTTAAAATCCAACCCCGGATTTGCAAAAGCTGAAAATAAACCAAATTTATGTTTAAAAATTAAATTTCTTTATTAATAACTTTTCCTATTGAATAACTAAAATTCCCCCTATTTTGCAAAATCCCTTCTAAAAAATTTGGGCAATCAAAAAGGGAAACTCGGTTAATTTAAACCCAAAATTCTAAAGGTAGTTTGTTTCCGAAAATTTTGCGATTAATTGCCCTTTTCCAAAAAAAATTTGATGCATTCAACCCAAAATTTTTAAATTAAATTTGGGGGCCCAGGGGCCCTAGGCCAGGGTGGTGGCCGGGACCGCTAAAAATGAATGAAAAAATCTGGTTGCCTAGGCCTGCCTTGGGGTTTAAGAAGTTTACCTTAAAAAATAAGTGGTATTTTTTTTCTGTTCCGGTAACATTCAAGGTGAAAGGGGGGGCCGACCACAGTTGCTTCCCCCATTACCATCCAGGAGCTACCCAAAAATGGGGATTAAATTCGGCCTAAGGCAAAGTTTTTTAAAGTTCATTTATTTACAATCGATTTTTTTTTTAGGATAAAATAATTTAAAATAAAAAGTTAAAACACCAAAAATGTTAATTACAAAAAAAGGTACCTGCTTTTTAAATTTTTTAACAACATTTAAAAAAATAAAACTCTAATTTTTAAATTTTTAACCTAAGAAATCATCCGCCTACCTTCCCTTTTATTTTCTTTTTGTTTTAAGTTTATTTATTTTTTAATTTCTTATTTTACAAAGGGATCCCGGTTTAATTTTTTTCCCCCTTTAAAAACCCCCTTTTTTTTCTCCGTGGAAAATTTTGGGGTTTTTAAAGTTGAAGGCCCATTCTTAATTTCTATCCAAAGGTTGGTAAAAAGTAGTCCCTGCAAAATATTTTGAAATCCTGTTTAAAATTCTATTTAAATGGAGTTTCAAACAGAATGATTAAATTTGTGGGGCGGGATGCCCCCAAAGAATTGGTTTTACCTTAAAAAATTTTTAAAATTTACTGGTTTCTTAACGTTTAAGGGTTTAAAACCCAACTGGGAGGGATTTTATTAAAGCCAAAGATTTTTTTTTTTTCCCCTTGGGAACTCTCAAAAAGGTTTGGAAGAGTAAGCCCCGCCCTAACATAGAGCCAATTTAATAAAAACCCAAAATAGTCAAAAAATTTGGAGACAATTTGAATTATAAAAATAAAATCATTCAAAAGCAATTAAAAATTTAGGAATTAAATCGTTTTAAAACTTTTAAAAAGTCGCATAAAAAAGGGGGTTTTTAAACAATTTAAAAATATCCACAAAACCAATTTTCCCCTGCTTTAACCTTCGTAATACATTCATATTGCTTTAAGAATTATTTAACCTTTTTAGAAAATTCCCTCTCCCACCCACCTCTTTTTCGGTTTTTTTTTTTTGATTTTTTTTGACTTGTTTTTATTTCCGTCATGGTGCTGAAATGGGAAAAACTGAATACCTCTTCCATTCCTACCTGGGAAAATAATTAAAGGGATTTTGGTAAATTTTTATAAAATTTTATTTTAAAGATAAATTCCCACAAGGGGTAATTTTACCGGGACTAGGAGAGCCAGATTAGGTTGAAGGCTTTGTACTGAATCCTTGTTTGTTATTTTCAATTGAAAAACCTCTAAGATTAACCAAAAAACAATATTCAGATGTTAAATAAATTGAAAAACCCTTTCTGAATTAAAAAATTTAAAAAGAAAATCCAAATTTTTAATCAGTGTTGTAAAATAAAACCTTAAATGCATAAAAACTGCTCAAAGGTTTTAAAATTTTTCAACTCTTAAAATATGGTCAGTAAATATTTTTAACCCCTATTTTATTTTCCTTAAAACCCCTAAAGGATATAATTTGTTTTAAAAAAGAGGGAAGAACAAATTTTAACTGTTTTTTTTTCGTTTTTACCACAGGGCCCTTAATTCGAAAACCCCCACATCAGGCCAAATTTCATCGGGCCCGTTCGCGAGTCCCCAACTGGCCATGGGGAAAACCCTTATTACACCTAAGGCGAAAGAAACGGCCCCCCAACCAAACAAAAAAGGCCATTTATACAATATAATTTTGGGCAAAGGGAAATTTCCAATAAAAATCCCGGCTTTGTGCTCTTTAGCGCAAGTTTTAACTCCCTTAAAACTTTAAAACCAAATAAAAACAGAGATTGAAGGATTATTAAAAAAAAGTAAACAATACCCACACGGCCCAAAGCCGCCCTCGTAATTCACCCCAATTTGCCCAGCGTTTGCTTTTGGCCAAAAGGAGGTCTAATGCACCAAGGGGCCCCTTGTTTGGGCCTTCCAATGATTGATGGGGTTTTAGGGTTTTATTGTGGTCAAAACCAAAAAAGGTTGTTATACCATATTTTTTGGGGAAATTTAGGGGGTTTTTTTCCATAAATTTTCCGAAAAAAACTTTTTTTAGTATTTTTTCCCAGGACAAATTTTTATTTTTATTATAAGATGGAAAGTTCTTCTCTCTTTTTTTTGTTAATTTGGGTTCCGTTTACCTAAATATTTTGTTTTTTATTCCTTTTTCTCCCCAATTGAGGTTAAATTTTGTTCCCTCCCCCAGTTGTATTTCCCTAACAGAGCCTTTGTTTTTTTAAACCTTGGGTTAAAAGAGTTAATATTTTGTCATTGAATTTTTTAAAATTTGTTAATTCTCTTTTTTTTTAAGGAATTTTAAACCAAAATTTATTAAATTTTTCTTAGAGAAAAATATTATAAAATAAAAAAAAATTTTATGTTTTTTACATGAAAAATTTTTTCTAACAGTTTAAGTTTTAAAAAAAGGGTAAGTTAGAATATTGGTTGCTCTTTTAAAAAAATACCAAAAAATGAATTAATACAATATTGTTTTAATTATACTATCTATGAATCTTTTAATTTAAATAAAAACAAACTTTATTTTTACCAAACAAAATAAAGGGTGAATTAAACTGACAGACTTCCGGGGACATGCATTTACTTTTAAAAAATATTTATTCATTGTACACCATGCAGTATTGTTCAGATGTTGGGAAACCTGGCAAGTTTAAGAAAGTAAGAATTGCCTTTTATCCCTAATATTTAATTCTCGGGTTTTTTTTTAAAATTACTCAAAAAATTTAAAACAGTTTTTTTTTAATCAAGCAAAAAAAATTTTTAATGAAAAGCTAGGATTCAATGTTTCTTTTTTTAAATTTAAAAATCAAGATTGACAATTATATGTTATATAATTCCTTTAAAATATAAAATTTAGGATTTTTAATGTCTTTTAATTTGCATTTGCTTTTCTTGTATTTTTTTAAATCCAAGGGTATTGCTCAATAAGTTCTGCGTCCTTGTAGAGTAAGTTTAACCTCGGTCTGAATTGGCCTTTGAACTTGAATTGCTTTCATACCCAAATTAAAGGTCTTGAGTAGGATTGTTAATTAGCCCTGTGTGCAGTTGCCATTGCCCAAAAACCCAAAAATTTTGTGAAAAGCCAATATTAAAATTAAATTCTTTTTTTTACCCTTTCCCTAAAAGAAATTTACATACATCAAAGTTTTTCAAGCTTCTTTTTTTTAAGTGTTTTCAATCCCATTCCAACATAAAGTAACAGCTATGTTACACCATTAAAAATTTTAAAGATATTTTTATTAATTTGCTAGTTGTTTTATCCCCATATATTTACTGGGGTTCAAATTAAATTGCCCTTGCCTATTGTTCGTCTCAGAAAATGAAAAGAATTTTTATTTATTTATCATTGATATTTAGTTAATTGTTTGATAGATGTTTTTTATAATTGGAATTTTATTAAATTAATTTTTGTTACAAGTAAACCTTTTAGATAAATATTTAAAAAAAACTCAAAAATTTTTCTTGGATTTTCCCCTTGTTTAAAATGCCTTTAATTGGTTTTTTTGGAATTTGGAATTTAATCATTAATTATAATTTAACTACCCAACCCTTTCCCAGAATCAAGTTTTTTCAACCCAAATTTATTAAAAAGTTATAACTTACCCAAAATTTTTTTTTTATCAACCAAATAAAATTAATAAATTTGTATTTTTTTAAATTTTCCAAATTTGAAAAATCGACTTTCCCTTTTTTTTTAAACCAATTGAAAAATGGGATTTACCTTGAATTTTAAACTTATTTTAAATCGGGTCCTGATTTTTTAATTTTGGAAAAATTGGATAAAATGTGGTCCTGTTTTTTTTTGGCCCAAATTTGATAAATCCCTCCCCTTTTTTTTCCCATTTTAAAATTTGCAAAGGGGACTTCTTTTCCCCCAGTAAATTCCCCAAATTTGATAAAAGGCTCCTTCTTTTTTAAATTTTGGTCCCAAATTAAAAACGTTCCTTGATTTTTTTCTTTTTGGTTAATTTATAAAAGGGAATTTATTTTTTTAATCGGCCCCATTTAAAAAAACCACATTTTTTAAAATTTTTTAAAAAATTATTTCTGGCCCCCTTAAATTTGGCCACAAAAAAATAAAAATGAAAAAAAATTTAATTTAAATTTGAAAAAAGTGGATTCCCTGTTTTTCCCAATTTAAAACTAACCCCTTTAATTTTAAAATTGGGGGCTTGGTTTATGTTTTTTAAGATTTCAATTTAAATTTTAAAAACCCCAAAAATTTAAAATGTTTGGTTTTTTAAATGGTTTTTTTTTGAATCAGATTTAAACCAAGAAAAAAAATTTTTCAAATTTTGCGGGGAACGCATTTTTTTGGGCTTTTTGCCAAAAATTTATTATTTTTTTTTTTTAAAATTTCTAACGAATTCTGAAAAAATTTTTCCCCAATAGCAAAAAAAACTTCATTTTTCCCAAAATTTTATTAGAATAAAATAACCCCAGAAATTGTTTCAATCGAGTTAAAATAAACTTTTTATATTTGTTTTTACAAAAGACGATAAGTGAAGAAGGTGGAAATAGGGGAAATTTTTTCTTCCCATTGAAATAATTTAGTTAAAAAATGGGACAGCTGAAGAAAGAAAATAAAAATTTAAAGGGTTTTATGTTATTTCAAAAACTTTTTTTTATAAAAAAAAACTCAAACAAATAAAATCCAAACTTTCCGGGGTCATTTAGTTGGGAAAGGAATGGTTTTTTCCCGGGAAATTTGTAAAAATTTTAATAAAACGTAAAAAGATTAAACAAATTTTAAAATTTACAAATAATAACTTTAAATATTACAATTCACCAAATTCCTTAATGACTTGGAAAAAAGTTTTTCAGGTCACTTAATTTTTTAAAAAAGGGTTTTAAAATATACAATTTAAATTGACATTTTTTTTATTTTTTTTTTTTTCCTAAAAGGACCTTTTAAAAAGGCTTTTTTTTTAAATTAAAAACTCCATGAAGATACTCTTGTATTGTTTTTCGATTATCATTGGATTCTAAAAAATTTTAAGAAATATTTTCCGGGTTTCGAAAATCTTCTTTAATTTTTAAACCAAAAAAAGATGAACTTGGTCAACACGATCATTGAAGAACCCCATGGTTTTAATTTGTGGGTTTGGTGGAAAAACTGTTTTCCAACCTGCGGAAGGAGAAAAAAGGAATTTTTTATGTAGGAAAACCCCGAAGGAAACCCCCCCCGAACCATCCCGACCCCGGGGGTTAGGCCCCGGTGGCAGGATACCACAATGTTCCCGGCCCGGTGGTTTTTTTTTTTTTTAAAACCTCCATTTGGAAAAAGGGCTTTTTTTTTTTAAAAACTTAATGTTAAAGTTTTGGGGCAAATACCATTATAATAGTTATGAAAAATTTTAAAAAAACTTTTCAAAAAAATATATTTAAGAAAAACAATGTTTTTAAAAAATTCTCCACCTTTCTGAAACATTCGTTGTAAAAACCCCCATAGAAGGGTCAATTTTGTGAATTGTCTTGTTATAAATTTTTATTCAAACAGAAAACAAAAGGGGTTTTGCATTTTTTTTGAGATTTTTAAATGGAGTATTTGGGTTAATTTCCCAAACCCCCCCGAGTTTTGTTGTACGTTGCTTAGGTTCCGGGCATTACCTGGTTTTCGGAAAACCCCCTTCTAGTAAAAATTGTTTTGGGAAACTTTTAATTTAAAGGATTAAAGCGGAAAATTTTTCCCCACCTGGGGGGGGTTTTTTAAAAAAGGGGCCGTTTGGGGGGGGGGGTTTGGGGGGGGGATTTTAAAGGTGGGTTTTTTCCCTTTGAAAAAGGATTTGGAATTTTCCCCTTTTTAATTAATTTACACTGACATTTACAAATTCCGTTTTTCTTTTTAAAAGGTTTTAAAAGGATCTTTTGGGAATTTCCAAAAAGCGCAGACTTTTTTGGTAAAAGGTTCGGAAAAGAATTTTTAATTTCCCTGAGTTCCAAAATTCATATTAAAAGTTTGTGGTCCTTGAAAATTGAACGAATTTTTAAAAGGGTTTTTAAAATTGTTTGAGGGGAAATGGGGTAAATGAATTCTGGGTTTGGGGGCCCCAGGCTTTAGTAGGGGGTTTTGTTGGGACATTGGTGTGGGTAAAATTTCTGCTTGATTGGAGGACATTGAGGTAGAAATTGTGTTGAACTTGGGGGGTAATTAAATTTGTTTTTTTGAACCTCCCGGGGGGGAAAAGTTTCAAAAGGGTTGTAAATTTTTTTTAAATGGGGGTTAGTTGCCTTTTGCAGGAACCTCGGGGTTAGTTGAAAAAGAGGTTAAGAGTTTATTTTAGAATTCGGGGGTTAAATTTAGACGGGCTTGTTTGGACAAAAAGGGGGGAAGTTTGTTTGGAAATGGAAAAGAAATGGGCCCCTTTTTCAATTAAAATGCCGGAATTAAATATCAAAGTGCTTTAACGAAATTGGGGGGAAAAAAACCCCTTATTGTTTCCAATTGGTTTAGATTAATTTGTTTTACCGGGGATTAAAATCAAATATTTTAATGGTTAAAACCCTAAAATGTTTTAAAGAGGGCCGTTTTCAAATGTTTAAAAAATTTATTAAAGTAATTTAGACATAATTTGTGTTCCAATTGGTTGGTCTAAAGCCAAAAAATCGGGCCCTCGTATTACCCCCTTTGATTGTTTCTCTTTTCCCGAAAAGAGATGGCTTTGGTTAACAAATTTTCCCCCCCAAAATTTTGGATACTAGGGAAGCACCTATTAAAAAATTGGGTCTTGGAATGAATTTTAAAGGGGATGGCAAGGTTTCCCAAGCAAAAAGGGAAATCCCTTTAAAAAAACCTTTTTTTTTGGGGGGTTTTAAAAGAAAAAAATTTGGGGGTTTTTTGAAAAAAAGGGGGGGGGGGAAGGTTTTTTTGGGAAAAATTTTTTTAAAAAAAAAAAAAAAAAAAAAGGGGGGGGGGGGGGAAAAAATTTTAACTGTGGTCTAAAATTTGAGATAAAAAAAAAAAAATTTTTTTTTCCCCCAATTTTTTCAATCGTTTTATTTTGGCCCTGGGTGATTTTAAAATAAAAATTTTTTTTTTATTTTTTCCCCCAAAAAAACTTTTATTCAAATTTTTTCCAATTTTTTTTCCCTCTTTTTTGGTTCGGCCCCCTTTTTTGGAATTCCTTTATGTCCGTGCCTTTAACGTCAGCGGCCCCCTCTTTTGTGCCCCCCAAGGGATTGCTTTTTTTTTTCTCTTTGAAACTGCAGCAAAAAAAGAAAAACTTGGGTTTTAAAAATCTTTTTTAAGATAAATTTTTTTGGAGGGAAGGAGTAAAAACCCCTGTGGGTTTTTTTTTAAGGGAATTCTTAAAAAAAAAGGTTTTCCCCAAAGTTTTCCGGGGGGTTTGGCTTAATTTCTTTTTGGGTTTTTTTTCCCCCTTGTGAAAAGGAAAACAAAAACCCCTGAGAATTTTTCATTTCAGGGTTTTTTTAAAAAGCAAAATTTAATGGGGGGGAAAAAACTAAAAATTTTTGAAAAAGTAGAAAATTTTTTTTTGAAATTTTCCATTTAACTGGGTAAAAACCAAAATTTAAATTTTTTCCCCAAATTTAAAAAATAAAGGTCTATAAAACATAAATCCCCTAAAAAAAAGTTCCAGCCCTTGAACCCAATAAAAATTTGGGTTTCCAAAAACTCAAAATTTCCCAACAAACGCCGAAAACCCAACCTTTTTACCCTTTTTTTTTTTTGGGGGCCCCCAATTCCCCTACCCTTCCTTGTCCCCCCCCCAGGTCCACGGGGCGGTTTCCCTTTTCCGCCAAAAAGGGCCCCTTTCCCCGGCCCCTGGAATTTTTCCATTTTCCCTCCGCCCGCTCCCACCACCCTCTCTCCTTAACCCTTTTGGGGGGTTCCAAAAAAAGGACAGATTTGATAAAAAGTTAAACCTTTTTTTAGTAAACTCCAGGGAAATTTGGCTTTTTTTTCAATCCCTTTTTTCCCCTTGGATTCCCAGATTCATTTTTTTCCCCCCCCCCAACCCGGTTGTCAATACCTGCATTTTTAAATTTAGACTGACATTAAAACCCTCGGGTTTATAACCACTTAAAAAAATTTGAAAAACCCCTGTCTAACTAATTAAAATTTTTGAAACATTTAAAGTACCTAAGGAAATTCCTAATTAAACAAAATTACTTCAACTCTGTATTACCAATTTTTTAGCCCTTCCTTAAAGTTCCTTTATCACCTTTTCCTCACCCCCCCGGGCCCACGAGGAACCCCTTGGTTCTCCGCCTCCCCCCATTTTTCCCAGCCCCCCTTGCATCACTTATATTCCCACGGGCCCCACCCCTTCTTCCCTCCCCCTCCCATAAACTTTTGGTTCTGGATAAACTGATGCCCCTTCTTACTTCTTTCGGATCCGAAATTTTAAATTTTTGGACCCTTTTTCCCCTTGCCTTCCAGATTATTTTCCTCCCTTTCTAACCCTTCCTAACATTTTTAAAGTAATTTGGTTACGCTTGAACACCCTTTTTTTGGTTTTTATTATTACCGCAAATTTCTGATTTTGATTTTTTCTTTAAAGTTCACCCTGAACCAAAAAGGAATTAAATTTAGGAAAACACCAAAAATCGTTTTTTAAATCATGTTTTTTTTGGAGTTTTTGAACTTCCCAAAGGGAAAAGGTTTGAAAACAAAAAAACCCAATTTCAATTTTAAAAACCCAAATTGGGAATGGGCTTCTTATTTTTTTTAAATCTTCAGCAAATCTTAACTTTTTGGCAATGGAGAATTACATTACTTCAGGGTCTGGAAAACCTTTTTACCAATGGGCTCTTTTAACCCCTGAACTTTATGTTCCTGTTTGGAAATTTAAAAATTTTTACTATGGTTTCAAGCAGCATACCCAAATTGACTTTTCTGTTGAGGAAAGGGTTTCCCAATTTGCTTCCCCCTTTTCCCCAAACACCCCCACCTCTTGAAATTTCTGTTTGGGGCTAAGACAAACATTTAAAGGGGTTTTTTAAGGTTCCAAAAAATTTGACATAATTCAAAAATTTTTTCTCCGGGGTGGAATTTGTGTACCTTTATTTTGACTTCCAAAAAAATTTCCTAAAAATTTTTTAGCAAAGGTTCAAAAAAAATTCCCCCTTGTGGCCTATTTACGGTTTAACCAATTGCAGTTCAATTGACATTTTCTGTTCCTCAAAAATTTAGCAAATTAATTCTTTTTACTGGGGGTTTAAGTTTGGGTTTTTTTCCCAAAATTTTTTGGGAAAATTTTTTGGAAATTTTTGGGGGAACCCCCAACCCAACTCCGGAAATTTTCAAAATTAAATTTAAAAAAAGGGCCCCCCATTTTTCTTACTCCCTTAAGAGAAAATTTCGGGAAGAAATGCGTAAACCTTCCCAATGAGGGGAAGGTTTTGCGTACTTAATTAACAAATGTTCTTTTAAATTTCTTAAACCTCTAGTTTTCCGGGAAAATTTTTCTTGATTTAGAAAATACTATTTAAAAACGTTTATAAGGGTTTTTAAACCTTTCTTAGGACTTGGTGCCCTACCAAACCTCCCCAAATTTTGGGGCTACTTCACCTTTATTTTTCCTTCGGGGAAACCCGGAAATTTACAAATAGTTTTTATGGTTTTAAAACCACAGAAACAAAATTTTTGCCCCCCGGGTAAGCAATTTCCCCCGTTTCCAAAAGGTTTGTATGGTTTAACCCAATGCTCCAAAATTATTGGTTCCGCTAAATTTCTTAAAAAATTTAATATGTATCAGGAAAAATTTCAGTTTTTGGAAGGGCCAAAGGAGCGTCCAGATTTTAATTCCCCGGGTTAAAATCCCTTCAAACATCCATTAACCTTTTTGTTGCCTCAGGGTTTAAAAATATTTAATTTCTCTTGGGTTTACTATTTGGTTCCTAAACCCAAAAGAAATTGCAGCTTTTGCCAAGGACTTAGCATTTTTGGAGTAAATTTTGGTTTACTGTATTTCTTTAACCCCAAACTTAAACGCTTTTTTTGGGGTAAATTTACTAGGTATTTCTCTGTGGTTTTTTCCCCCAACTCAATTGGGTCTTATTCTGACCCCACCCATGGAACCTCCGAATTCGCTGCCAGAAGAGTTAACCCATTGGGTTTGTTGCTAAGAGCCTTTTTCCCCGGAAATGTAAAACAAGGCAATTTAAAATTCAACCCCCAAGTTATGGTATCCGGTTTCGGGCAAACCGGAAAGATCCTCTTCAGTTTTTAAAAGGTTTCTTGAATCGGGACCTTCCCTTCCTCCCCCCAAAATTTAAAATTGAACAGAAATTCAAGACCTTCATTTTTCCAATTTCAAAATACTTCACCAGAAGTCCAAATTTTTTTTGTGCAAAGCCCAAATTTTTTTTTCAACCATGTTGGGGTATTGGAAACCCGGTTTTTAAAAATTTTCCCCGGGAAAATTCTCAGCATTCCCTTATCCCCAATGGAACCCTTGGCCTTTATAATTCCTTTTTTTTTCAAAACATCCTCTAAAAAAACCCCAAAATTAATTTCTGAATTAAAACCCTCTACCCCCTGATTTTTTTTAATCCTTGTTTAAATCTTAGGGCAGGTGGTGGGGGAAAATTTTAACCTATTTAAAAAAAAAAAAGGGCAGTGGGTTTCCCCTTTTAGGTTTCCGAAGGAACAAGAGAAAAAACGGTTTCCCCAAAAAAAACCCAAAAAATTGTTACCTAAGGGAGTACTTGCTTTTTTTTCCCCAAAAACGCTTCCTTTTTAAGGAATTTTTTCCAAGAAAAAAGGGGGGTCTTAAACAACCCCCCGGGGAAATTTTTTCATTTTGGGCAAACCCCCGGGGGGGCCTCTTGGGGGGGAAAGATTCTTGAATGTAGGCAACTGCCCCCTTCCCCTTTTCCCAAGGTGGGGAAACCATTAAATCCATGGCAATCTGGAATAATCGCCAAATCCCCCAATTTTTTAAAAGAAGGCTAAGTTGTTTTCTCCCCAGTTGGGGTTTTCTTTGAAATTGGTTTCGGGGGCCTGGGGTTTTTCAGGGGCCGGGCTAATGAATTCTCTCTTTTTCTTCAAACTTAGATTTGAAAACCCCCCTTCCCCGGCTTCTTAGCAAGATAACTCAGTCCCAACCATTCAATTTCCAGTTTTTTACCCCCTTTTTTAATTGCTACACCTTTAAATTTTTTAGCGGGTGATCACGAGAAAAGCTGAACCTATGAAAATACAAACAGAAAAAACCCCGGGCCGGGGTTCTATTTTTTTAGATTGTTCCAAAGTTAAAAAGGGCTTTTATAACCCTTTTTTATCCGGATAAAAAAAACCATTTAAACTCAAAAATACATTAAAATCTAAAAAAAAAAATTATTAAATGTAACCTTTGGTCTTTTTTGCCAAAGGTTGAAGGGTTTGGTTGGGAAAAAAAAATTTTTGGGGTTTGGAAGGTGACCTTTCCGGGTTAAGAATTTAAGTGGCAGTTGTAAAGTAATTATGGGAAAACAATTCAACGTCAAAAAAAGGGCAAATAGTTATTTTTAAGAAAAAAAGGGCAAAAACAACATTGTAAAGTATTATCCGGGTTTTTTTTAAAGGAAAATTGCAAGCAAAGACTTTAAAAGTTAAAATTGGGTTTTTAAAATTTTAATGGCTTTCTCATGATAAAAAAAAAGTTTAAAAAACCCCTGAAATGTTTGATTTTGGGAAAAAAAAATTCTCGATTTTTTTTTAAAAATTTTAATTTCCCTTTTCTTTTATGAGCTTCCATTTTCAAATCCCCAAATTCCATGGAAAAACACGGGAAACAAGGCTTTTAAAATGTCGAAAAAAGGGAAAAGGGAACCACATACAACCAAAGGGGAAAATGTAACCTTTTAAAGGGGCCCTCCCCAAAAAAATTTTAAATTATTTGAACCTTGGAAGCCGGTTTTCTGGCCAAATTTGGGGATTCTGGGGAATTCCCATAATTAAAAAAAAGAAACACTTTTTTAATTTTTTCCCAGGGGTAAAAATTTAAGGGCAAGAGTTTTTTTATATTGATTACATAAAAAACCAAAGGCGGTATCCCCCGGGTTTTGTTAAAATGAAAATTCCGGGGGAATATGCTAAAGTGTTAATTATAAAAGTAAAGATTTTTTTCAATTTTTTAAAAATTTTTAAACCCCGGCAAAATGTTGAGTGGGGGAGTAAAAGCACCAAGGGAATTTAAGATCTGAAGGGACGGTTTAAAAATCCACGGAAAAGTATCCCTTTTGCGAAGAAAAAAGGGGGGGGGAATTTCCCCCAAAAAATGGGGTGAAGGGAAAATGCCACAAGGTGTTTTTGGGAGGTGGAGTCTTTGGGAATGAAAAATTTAACCCCAAAATTGAAACCCGGGACAAAAAAACAAAAAAAAATCTTGGAAACCAAACTTTTCCCACCCCGGGAAAATTATTTGCTAAGGGTTTCCCCAAAATTAAAAAACAAATTTTCCTAAAGGAAAGTAAACCCAACAAAAAAAACACGGAAACCGGGGGAAATTTAACTACCCTTTAAACTTTATCAAGTTTTAAAATTTTAATTTCCCAAAGTCCCGGGAAAATTTTTAAACCCAAAGCTAATAAGTTGATTTAAAATCATTAAATGGACTACCATTATTTAAGAAATAGGTTAAAATTTCGCATTAAAAAACAAAAAAAAGGAATTTTTTGGGGGGAAAAAAAGGTTGGAAAAAATCCCCCCCCCCAAAAAAATTTT
>JASTWB010000412.1:0-19019 GCA_032158295.1 Pycnopodia helianthoides | reverse complement strand
TTTCAAAAAAACAACTTTTTTTATAAATTTTTATCAGAGATATTTTCCCTTGGAAAAAAGTAAAGATATTTTTGGTCAAGCCGCGGTCCAACACAAAAAGTTTAAATATTTTTGGGGTTTTAAATCAATTTTTATTTTTAGAAATTTTGGAAAATTTTGGGTAAGACAAAAACAATTTTATGTGTTCCAAAATTTGGGCTAATTAAAAGTTTCAATCCTTATGCACCTTAAAATCTTCAATTATTGTTTTTCCCCAATTCTGTTTTGTTAACAGGGAGAAGACTTTGATTTTTAATTTGATAAAACCCTGCCACCATTTCAACATTTAGAATATTTAAAAAAATTAAGGGGTTTAGGGGCCAATAAAGTATTAAAGTTAAAGTGCTTTTAAACAATTTTTTTTTTTTATTTACCCTTTGGTTCAGTGCAAAAACCTGGTGTTTATCCCGTTGGTACCTTTGGGAAAATTTAAAAAATTTTTGCAACCATAACTCCCCTCACCCCCCTCCCCCCAGACACCACGCCATTTTTTTTAAATTTTAAGTCACAAATGAACTTTTCTGTTGGAAGGGTTGCCATGAAAAACCAAATTGGCTCAAATTTTGATTTAAGCCCCCTTAAATGGTTGTAAAATTCTGGGCAATAAAAAATTAAATTCCGGGGGGTACTTAAAAATTGTGGGATTTCTTTTTTTTGATGTGATTAAAGAAAAAAACAACTCTCAGCTTTCCCAAAAAGAAAGTGAATGAAATTTATATTGTAAAAATGCCCTTAAAAACCCCTAAACGCTCGCTACATTCGTATGATGGGCGGTCAGCTGCCTAATTGTACCTGTGTAAACCAACAAAAAAATTTTAGGTATCATACCTGAAATCCCAAAACAAAATGTTCTATGAAAGAAAAAAATTGAAGTAATTTTTTCCAAGCAATAAATTTTTCTTTTCACCAAACAAAATTTAAATATTGCGTAAAAAAAAAGCCATACCTGAGAAACTTGAAAAAACCCCTTTGCCCCTTGTGCGGTAATGCCAAATTCCATATGTTGTTAAGGCCCGCCGGGCAAAATAAAGAAATTAAAAAATTTGCAAAATTTTAAATTTTTAAAAGATCCTCTCCAAAAATAGGATTGTTCCCAAACACCCAATTTTAAATTAAAAGCAGTAAATTTATGTGTAATCAACCCAATTCAGAAGAAACCCTTTAAATTGTTAAAAAATGATACAACAAAATTTGGCAATCCAATTATGCCCTGCATTTCCAAATTGGACGCCTTCAATGCTCGACCCCTCCTTCTTGGTCACAGTAAAATTCCTGTCCTTCAAACTCTTTCCTTTAGTTAAAAAGCCAAAACCTCCCTTTTCAAAAAAAACCTTTAACCTTTGCACTGTGAAGCGGTTTTTTCCCTTGGTTATTTGTATATAAATATCTGTAATATTTTTTTAAACAAAAAGGGTGCTGTGCCCCGAAAAACCACAATTTATTTAATAATCCCAAATAGCTAAAGATCTTACACAAGGCTCCTTTTTGTGTAATTTGTAATTCCAAAATTTTGTTTTTTCCCCGGGCAAAAAGAAAGTTATTAGAATTGAAAAGTACCCGCAAAAACATATTAAAAGAATTTTTACAAAAAACATGGGGTTTTGATTTAAGCATTTTATTCTTAGGAAGACAGACTAATTTTAGAATCAACCCTAAATTATTAATTTTTAAAAATAGAATTTTCAACAAAATTCATGGTATATCCCAATATGGCCGGTTACTTACTAAAAAATAAAGTGCAACCGCAATATGCCCCCGTTTTGCCCTAAAGGGAAAATTTTGGGTCACACAAGACCCCTCACAGATTAAAAAACTCCAACCTTCCCCTTTCAATTTGGGTTAATCTTTAATTTTTGGGCCTTTAAGCTGCTTGTTTCTTGTTAAAGGGTTTGCTTTAAATTTCTGTAAATTATTTTTTAAAAAGAATCAGGGTGGATTTTAAAAAAAGAAACACTTTCCCTTTCCCCCGTGTAACAGCCTGTTTATTTTGGGAGGTCATGAATTTATTTGAATCATTTTTCCCAAGCAGCATAAATGTTTAAAAGCCTCACAATTACATATAAGTCCAAATAGGGAAAATTTTGGCAAAAAGATTTGCTACCCAAAAAATTCGTCCTGAACTATGGGGTCAGGCCAAGTATCAAATTTGGCCTCCTAGATGACGTGAAGTTTTATTGATTTACATTTTACAACATTAGGATTTCAAGTCAGAATTATGGACACCTGCTTGGGCCTCGATTATCAAAAATTATTAAAAATCTTCCCGACATTTTAGTTATTACTATTACTTTTTGGGGGTCAAATTTGCAAAATTCTTAAATCAAGCAGTTTAGACAAATTTTAAAGGGAAAAAGGACAAATGTTTAAAAAATTTTTGGGGGTTCTACCCCGGGGATTTTTGTCAAGTTGCCCACTTGGATCGAGAAATGCTGATGGTTGTCATTGTAAAATCGAAGAAGTCAATTTTTTTCAACAATTAGCTTATTGAAAGCTTTCATGATATTAGATTTTTAATCAGGGGATATATAAAAAATCACTAAACCCCTACTAACTTTTAAGGGTTACAATTTGTTCAAATGTTTTAAAAAAAAACTTAAGTTAAGTATTTGTTTGTATTTTTTGAAGAACCATTCCAGATTCCACTGCCGAATGCCCGCAAATGGCCATAGGTTTTGTTGTGTACCCGCCCAAAGATGAAAGGTTTCATAAAACCCTGAATGACTTTCACCACATGCCAAAAATTGCGTACCATTAATATTTAAATTTTAATAAATAAAATATTATTTTTTAAAATTCTAATTTGGTTTTTTAAACAAAAGAGGTCCAAATTTCAAAAATATTTAAATCCTTCAAGACCTTTGTTTACTTTTTTAAGGAAAAAATGGTTTGGGGATTAATAGGTATTGCAAAAAAGTATATAGTCTTTTTCTCCAAAAGAGTAAAAAAACCCCCTTTTCCCAAGGAAGAAGACAACCCCGAATTTAAAATTTCCTGAATTGGTTTGTTTCAGTTATTTTTGGATAAAATTTTGGGCCGCAACTATAAATTTTTGGGTATGGCCTGATCCCCAAGCCTTTGAAATTTTACGGTTTCCAATCTATTGATTGGGTTATGCCCCCATTCAATTTCCACAACCCATTAATTAACTAGATAAAAATTATTTGCCAGTAATTTACTTCATCTACTTGGATTACAAAATCAGTGAATAAAGGAGGGTTTTGGTTGAGAAATACCTTAAAGTAAATCTTCAATTTTTGAAATAAAAATTTGGGTTTAAAAGGGGGATGCCCAAATTGGGGTTTTAAAACCCTTTTTGTTTGTATTTAATGGCCAAATTTGAATGCCCAAAGGTTGACCATTACTAATTTAACCACAAAAAACCGGCCCCAAGGAGCTTTTTGGGCAAAAGTTTAATTGGAATTTTAAGTCCGGTTCCATAAGTTGCCCAAGTGTTACCATTACCCTTTAATTATCCAATGCGCCATAATTCCTTTCCTTTGAGTAGGCAACTTAAAACCAGCAAATTAAGAAACAGACTATTGCCCTAACCCTCTTAAAAAGAACTAAACATTTTTCTTTAAATCAAAAAGTGCCCCCTTGGATTTTGACATTTCAATAGCCCCAAAGAGTTTTAAAAAATTGGTTTTTCCAATTTATTGCATTAATAAAAGTTTTTTTTTATTTGGAGTTAAAAATTTTTTAAAGAAAAACTTGGGTTTTTTGGGGGGTTGGTAAAGGGGATAAAGCAAATATTTTTGAAATTTGCTGCTTAGTAAAAAATTTTTGTTTGCCCTTTTTCAAACCAAAATTTTTTTTTTTTTAAAATGGTTAACCTTTGCATTCTTTTCTCCCCAAAGACCTTGTGCTGGTCAAGCTAAAATCGCTTTTTCCCCTCCCCAATCAGCAGCAAAGGGGCCTTGGCGGCACCACCCAAATTTGGTATCAATTTTGTGGGGTTTTTGGGGGCCTTTAAAAATTTTTGTTTGAAGAAATTTAACGGGCCAGAATTAATTCCCCCTTTTTCAACTTTTTGCTTACCCTCACGTCGTTTCAAAGAAAGTTCAAAACCCCAATTGACCCTTTTTTTTTAAAAGGGGAAAAATTTTAAAGGGTATCCCTTTTGTATATTATGGTTTTTCAATATTTTGTCAAAAATTTTGCCATTATATTTAAAACACAGCCGGGGGGGAGAGGAAGAAAATTGTCGGGCAAAAATTAAAAAAGGCCAATTTGGCCTCTCCGGGAAAGGGGGAATTTTTGGAATGTTCAAAGGCCACAATGTAAACATGGCGACCAATGTGGTACCCGATTTTGGAACTGCGGCATTAGTCACGGGGGACTTATCTGATCTGATTTTAAAAAAGGGAATTTAAAATTTTTTTAAAATCCAAAAATGTGCCCTTTGGCTTTGGAGCATTGGAACCCTTGCCTCCAAGGGGCCTCTAAATTCTAACAATGAGGGAATTTTCCGGAGTCTGGCCATTTTAAATTTTTCCCCAGGGTTTTTATTTTTATTTTTTCCAAAACAAGGCAACCCTTTCCATTTTGATTTTTGGACCCCAAAAGGGCTTGGCTTTTTAAAGATATTGAATATTTACAAAACATGTTGTAAGGAAGCTTTTTGGTTTGGCACCATTTCCCAAATGGTGGGAAACCCCACCTTGTTGATGGTTTTTGGCGCTCTTTGATTAACTTCTTCCTCCCTGTTAAAAATTGGACCGTTTTAAATTTTGTTCAGTCTGTTTGGTTTTTCTCTCCATAGGGTTTCCGGGGTTCCCACCAAAAACCTGGATTTCTTCAAATTCCTAATTGAATCAAGGTTAATAAAAGGGGGCACTATTTCAGAAATGTTGCCTCAGGAAGAAACCAACAAAGATAAAACTTGATTGGGACAAATTTGTGGAAAACTAATTTTTAGTTTTCACCGAAAAAATGGACATTGCCTTAAATAAAACTTCCCAAAAAGTGGGGGACAAAACCGCTCACTTTAAACGGTTTGTAAGCCAAGGCTTAAAGGGAATTAAACCCAAATAGAGAATGTGTTAAACAAGAAAATTTATATTAAAGAAGAAATAAGAATTTTTTGGGAAAAGGGATAAACACCCAGTTAGGCCTGAATTTTTTAAAATTCATTCCCCTTCCCCGGAGTTACAAAATGGTTTCAGGGATCCCACCCAAATTCCACCAAATACAGCATTGAATTTCAAATCAAACAAAAAAATTTTTTAAAAACAGGGCTGGCCCGGGAAAGTCTCTTTTAAAACAATTTGGGGAAATTATTTTATTAAATTTAAAACCCTGATTAAATTTTGTAGCAACTTTTAATTTTTTGGGCTGAAAAAATTACCCGTTTAGAATGAACCAAAGACTTCATTTTTTTTTTCCCTTTAGATGGGAGAAAAAGGAATTTGAAAGGGGTTTTTTTGTTTAAATTTTTGGGTTAAAAAAAAACAAACCCCAAATCTTTTTCACCCTGTAAACCGGCATTTGGATGGGGCACTATTTGGGGGGCCTTTTTTGTTTCCCCTAAAGTGGATTTTCCATTTTTTTTGGGATTCCACGTACAGTAAAGGCCCCAGGGTCAATAGGGCCCGGGTAACAACTTTGTTAAAAGGGTGTTAGGGAAATTTAAAAAATTTTTGTGCAAACAATTGAAACTTATTTTAAAAAAGTATAATATCTGGTTTGGAAAATTTACATAAAGATTGAGTGATTTTATGTCATTTCATTTCTTTAAAATTTCTTTGGGCCAGGATTGAAAGGAACTAATCCACTTCTAGCCAGACCCCATGGAATTAAACAGAAAAGTTTAATTTTAAATAAATTCAAAGAATTTTTTCCCAAATTTAAACATGCCTCCGGTAGGGACTACCAATCCACTTGAAATAAACCCCGGAGCAAAGGTTTCAGGAAAGTCCACTACGCCCTGTCCCCCTTGATACGACTATTGAGGGGTTTCATATTTTTTAAAAAATGTTGATGAATGAAAACCAGGCAAATCCAAAAGGGTCCCCAAATTTAAGACAATTGTAGGAATTAGTGTATTGTTAAAATGAAATTTTTTAAAAAAAATTTCTTAATTTTTTTTAAACGGTCCAAGGAAATTTCGTTTTGAATAATTTGAAGACCATGTTTTCCCCTTTGAGATCCAAAAACATGGTAATTTGGGGGGAATTTACCGGTCCCTTTTTGTTAAGTTTAAAAAAAAAAGAAAATCTTGTTTTTTCTTTGTTTTTAAAATTTATAGGATTTTCCAAAAAACTGACTTTCCACCGGAAAAAATAATGAAGAAATTTGTTTTACTAATAATTTGATCATCCTTTTAAACCCCAGGTATTGAAGGTGAAAGAAAAAAGGTCTTCCCAAGTTTACATTCAGTAATAAAATTCCAATTATATTCAGAGAAAATTACCAAAACTTTTTGGCCCTTTAAAAACCAAAAAAATTTATTTACATGTATAATTTAAGTGGGGTTTTATTTGAGGAAAGAATGGCGGTGAAATTCCCATGGCAGTATGGTTTTAGCATTGGTAAAAAAATGGTTATCAAGCAAGAGGAAAGCCCAAACCCGTTAAAAATAGAATAAGTCCAAATTTTGAAATTTCCAATTTGGCCTTCCAAAATCCTTAACCAAGGGCCTTTTTTTTCTGTGCTGTGGTAAGTTTGGCCAACTGGCGAGTCCTTAACTTTTTTGTTTTTTGAAGAATTTTTGCTAATGTTGGGGTTTTCCTGCTAAATTTCCAAATACGAGAGGCTCCATCCCGGAAAGCAATCTTTGAAGGGACATTTTCTTTAAGGCTTTTTTTTTTTCCCCTGATTTTTGGAAAATAAATAAAGGTTTGCCTTTCTCGGAAAAAAATCTTTCCTTCTCTTTGTCCATTTTTCTTGGTTTTTCAAAGTTTTTCCAAAATTTTTTTCCCCAATATCTTTTTACCCCTTTTTGTACATAAATTTTTACAAGTGGTTAAAATCAAATGATATTCAGTAACACCGATTTTTAATTTGTTTTTAATACGCAAAATTTATGACGTATGTAAGGAAGGAAATACCAGGGGAGTTGGGTAAATGCCTTTAACAAGGCAGTATTTGAATTGGAAGATTTCAAAAGGCTTTATCCCCAACAAGGGACATTCCAAATTTTTTAATAATTTCAGGTATCCAAAATTCTTCTTTAAAAGGCCTAAAAAACACGAAAATTTTTAATTTTTTTTATTTTATAGAATGGGGGTGAAAATTTATGCAATTGGCAGGGCCTTGTTTAATTGTTTTTCGAAGCTTTTTAAGTTTAAATGTTTAATCCTAAAAATTAGTAGTTTGGGCCTTTTCGGGCGCAATTTGTTAGAGGAATTCCTTTGAAGGCTTTTTTTTTCCCGGGTGACTTTGAGCAAAAAATCCAGGACCAACCATGGGACTTGCAATCAATTTTTCTCTTGTTGGGAAATCTTTCTGGGGGTGTTTTGGGTTTCCCTTAATTTCCCAATAGCGGCCAAACAAAAAACAGTCCTTAATTCCTACGTTCCTGTTTAAGACTTTAGTTGTCTGTTGTTTATGGGACGGGAGAAATTTTTCTTCCCTCAAGCAACATTTTTTAAAAAACACTTTATTTCCTTTTCCAAATTCCCTTTTTGTACTTTGGGGGTTACCTGTTTTAAATTACCCTTTTATTTCTTTTTTTGTCTGTGTTCTTTAAATTGCATGAACTTTATGTTAAAATTTCAAATAGGTTCCATGGGTTTGGTCCCTGGGTAAGTTAAATATCCATCCAATATTTAATGGACACGGGGATTCGTTAATGGGGCAATCAAAATTTGTAATCGTCCGTCCAAATTTCCAGTAAAGCAAAATATAATTACCGTTTTATTCTTTGTTTGGGTAAATAATTCTTTTTGGGTTAAATTACAAAAAATTTTTTAAATTTGTTTTTTTGGGTTAATATAAGAGGGAAATTAGACCAACCGGGTGGGGAACAAGAACCTTAAAAAATTAAAATGAACTTTGATGTTTCCCTAAAACTTTTGTCATAACTTTTTGGGTTTTCTGGCCAACAAAAGTTTTTTTAAAACCCCAAACTCACCTAAGTGAAATCTGCCCAAAAACCCACAGATTTTCCATAGGTTTTTATTTCTAATTGAAACCAAAAGTTCCTGTGTCCTGCATTTGATAAACTTTGTGTTATTTGAAAGAACAATTGCATTTTAAAGAATAAACCCAATTGTTTTTTTCAACGGGGGGTAAAATCAAGGCTCATCCCGGGGATAGAAAAAATCAACTTTCGGGTTCAAAAGGGGGTTTAAGGCCACTTTATTAAAAGCAATTGCTTATTAGAATTTATTTTTTTTTTTGGGTACCCCCCTCTGACAATGAAAAAGGTATACTTAGATTATCCAAACCTCAAAGCTTTGTTAGGCAACACCAAATTTACATCAAAATTCCCTTTTACCTTTGTTTAAAACCAATTTCTTTTTTTTTTAATTTCAAATTTTTTAAAGCCCGGGGTTCGAAAAAATTGTTTAAATTTTTATTTTTAAATTTTATAAAGGAAGGAAATGTTGGTCCCCCCTGTAACAATTTAAAAAATATCAATTTTATTGCCCACAAAATTACCATTAATATTTTTGTAAAGGTTTTTTTCTGAACCGTTAAATTTTGCATACACCAAATAAAATTTAAAACGCACGTTTAACTTGCAAGGGTTTAAATTAAATATTTGGGTTATATTTAGCAAAAAAGTTTGAATGGATTTAATAGCGGGTTTATTTTGAAGATATTCTCGGGAAATTAAATTTGGGACCCGATTTTCAACGGGAAAATTGGCAAAGTGTGTAACTCGCGGGAAAGGAATCAACTTATTTGGGATTTTAAACATTAAAAACGAGCAATTCACCCTAAATAACAACACTCCATTAGTTTTTTCTTGGAAATTAAATTTACAAATGTTTTTGATTACAAAGAAACTGCAATTTCCCTTTTAAACCTTTTAAGAATAGTTTTTGAAAAATATTTATTTTAAAGGACATAAAATTAACTTTTTTAAAACGGTATTAAAAACAAGCTCTAAAAAGTGACACAAATTCCCAAATTTTTAATTATTGATGGTTATAGTTCCATCTTTATTTAAAAGCAATTCCCTATTAGAGAGAATATTGGTTTCACTGCTTGGTTGTCCCGGGAATTATTAGGAATACCTTTTTTCTTTAATATTACACCCGGGGTTTCCCCAATCAAACCATGAAATGAAAAGTTTTAAACAACCATGATATGAAAAATAAAAATTTTTATTCAAGAAAACCTATAAATTAGATTAAAGGATGGAATTTCAATATTTAAACCTAATTTCTGTGCAATTCTTCCACATTTAAACAAAATTTTTAATTTTCTATTTTAAAAATTTAAGGGGAAAAATTTATGCTTTGATTGTAAATTTTTGGGCAATTCAGTTGATTTAGGGTCATTTTTAAATTTTTCCCTTTAATTAAATTTTGGAGATTAAAACCTGTTTGGCCTTGCCAACCCCCTTTCTAAATTTCGGGGGATTTTTTTTTGGGGTTAATTTAAAAAATGTAATTTGTAAATTGTTATTTAAAAAATAACTAACTGAGACATATTTTAAAGGGGTTTTGAGGGGACTTTCAAAACAATTTTTGATGCTGCTCTTTGTAAATGCAAATAATGATAATTTTTTTAAAAAAAAAGGTAAAAAAATGTTCAAGCGTGTTTAAAATTCACAGATGTTTAAATTTGGAAAAAATTGGTTTCAAGTCATTATTTTGGGTAATATTAAAAACTTTTTTTAATAATTTTTTTGGTGGGGTTGGGAAAAGGGGAACAGAGGGTTGATGCTGGGAAACCAACATAATATTTTTAAAAACATTTTTGATTGGAAAAAAAAGGGTGTTGAAAACCCATGGAAAGTTTTTCTCAACAAAAGGAAAACCATAAAAATTTTTAATTCCCAAGAATTTTGCGATATCTGGGTTTAAAATTTATGGTTTTTAAAATTCTTGGTTTTCAAAATGCTTTCTTGGTTTGTTCAATATTTTTCATCATAAGTTGGCAAACCAGCAATCTTACCATGAAATTTGAAAGGGGGGGGTCCATCTTATAAAAACTTTTTAAATTCTCAAAAGGTTAACAAAATTCTATTAAATTAAACCAATAATGACATGAAACAGTTTAGATGATAATAAATTTAAAATTTTATTCAGCGGGTGAATTTTAAATGTTCCCCCCCTCTTTTTTTTAACCAAACAGTTTCTTTTTTTTCATTAAAAGGAAATATTCCAAAACAAATAGCTTAAATTTTTTGTTCGTAAACTCCTTTAAAAGGGTTTTTATTTTTTTTTTTAAATTTACAAACACAAATTTACAAGTTGTTTTTAAAGAAAACCCTAATAATAAAAATACGGCATGAGCAAGGTCATTACCAAAGGCTTTTCGGTTGCCCAAATAAATGGAAAAATATCAACAATTTAATTAAAAAATCATTTGACAACAAAACAACATTTTTTAAATATCCAAGAAAATCAGAGAAATTTAAAGGGAAGACTGAAGTTTAAATGAGTTATAATTAGAAATTTGTTTAATTTGAAAATGCAAGTTAAAATTTGTTAGCAGCAAAATTGCCATCAAAAATTGTTTAAAATGGCAATGTTTTGTAAAACTTTTATTTCTTGGTGAGTGTTTGCCTGGAATAAAATTCGTAATTTTTCAAATTATCCAGTATTTTATATTAAAACCCAGGTCAGAGAACTGTCAATTTCCTGAGTGGGGATATCAATTAAACCTATGGATTTAGTAAAAAAATGGGCACATTTATTTTTAGCAAGGTATTGTTTTTAATTAAAATTGGAGGCTAAATGAAACATTCCCTTCCTTTGAAAATTAGTATTTTGCAAACTTTTATTTGGTTGTTTAAAAACCTGTTTTTTTTTCGTTGGGTTTAATTTGAAAATTAACAGTTTTTAAATAACCATGCTTTAAACAGTGAAGGCACTCGTTTCAGTTTAGAACCAAAAAGTGTTGTTGTTTCCGCGGAGGGCATTAGGTTTTAAATTGGGGTTAAAACTGAACTGGTTTTTAAAATATCCATTGTAATTAAAAATTTTTCCCGCAAGTTCACCAAGTTAATTTTGCAGTTCAGGAAAGGTTTTGTAAATGCAAATTTAAAAAATGTTGGAACCTGTTTAACCCCTCATTAATTACTTGGTGATTTTTTAACCAACATTTGTTTGGCCGAAAAAAAACTGAAATACTGATTTGAATGTTTAATTTGGGGGGGGCAAAATTGAAAGCAATTTTTTGGGAAATTGTTAATTTAATTGTTCCACCAGGTTGGTCTACGTTTTCATTCATATTGGGGATCCCTTTAAACTTAATCGACTTTCGTTCTGTACCATTTTCAAAAAGGGGCAATTCATTTACAGACAAAAAAGCCAGAAAGAAAATTTAGAATAAAACCATTATTATGACTTTCGATTTGGGACGACCCGTCCCAAGATAGGTTGGGGAAAATAAGGGCATCCTAAGGTGTACTTATTTGGTTGGAGTTTTATGTTTACCAGAAAACAAAAAAAACCCAATTTAATGGAGGGTATTTTAGAACTTAGAAAATTAGGGCGATGTAAAAATTGTCGAAGACGCCAAGGGATTTAAGTTGGAATTTTTAAGAAAATCTAAATAATGAGACAAGGCAAAAATGTTAAAATATTGTGAAAAGGTGAAAGTGATTTGCGAAAGCGGGCCCACAAATTCTTCATTGGGGGAAAAAACAAGCCAGGAAAAATCTCAAATGCTTCAAGGAAGCGGTCCCTTACCAAGCGTGTGGGTTTCATTAAAAAAATTCCAGTTAGCTTAAAATGCGGAAAAAAAAATACCCAGGATTTTCTCAAAAGCAAAGCAAACAGGTTTGAAAATACAATGTGGCTTAGTAGTTTAAAGTACCAAGGGAAAGGGAAAACCTGTGGCACTTCCTTAAAAATCAACCCCCAAAAATTGGGACTTTTTCTTTTTGTAAAGCGGGTCTGCTGATTCTAAAATTAAAAAACGTTTTTTAAAAAAAATTCCCCCAAAAGGAAAACCCCCTACTCTACGGGGGGGGAAAAAAAAATTTCCCCCGATTATTAATCTAAAAAAATTTTTCAAACCTTGAAAAATTTGGATGAGAATTTTTAAAGCTTGGTTTAAAGGAACGTACCGTTTTGTAATGACTTGAATAATTGGCAAAAAATTTACTTTAAATGTTCACAACTTGGAATATAATGCCTTTGGAAAATTAATTGAATAACGCATTTAAAAATTCATTCTTATCCCAAAATTTCCTTTTGGAATTTTCTTTTGTACAAACCGCCCAAGATTTTTTGCTTTTTTTAAAATCCCTTTAAAAGAAATTAGGAGGTTTAAATTTTTCCCCCTTATGATTTTTAAAAACTTGCACCAAAGGAAATTACAAAAGTGTACGAGCCTTTAAACTAAAAAATTTGCAATTTTAGGCATTGTTTTAATAAAATTAGATGGTTCAAAATTAATAATTTGCTTAGGGAAGGTATATCAAATAAGCATAAGCCAATTTTTTTTAAATGGCATTTTTTCCTTTACTCCGACCTTTTCAAACATAGTCTTTTTGGGGGAAAAGGGTTTTTTGGATTTTCCTCTTGATTCTTCACAAGGGTAATGCGCCTAAGGGGTCTTCGCACCTTTCAAACCCCCCTCCTTTTGGTCCGCTGCCTTTGTTGGGAAATTTTTTAATATAAAAAAGTTTTCCGGAACGGATCCCCTAATTGAAATTCCTTTTTCTTTTTCGGTTTTGGGTTGTGAAAGGGTTCTTTCTGGATTCTGTTTAACCCGATAATGAAGGGGATGTTAGAAAAAATCAACTCAAAGGGGGGTAAAAAATGAAATTACATTAAAATAGGACTAAAAATATTTTTTTAATTTTAACCCCAAAAAAAAATTTTTTTTTTTTTTAAATTTTACGGGTTAAAAAAGTTTAATACCACTTTTAAAGAAATTACTTTTCTTGCATTAAGGATCAAAAATAAAGGAGTTTGCTTCAAAAACTAAAACGAAAATAATTTTAGTTGGGTTTAAATTAAAATATGATGTTAAACAAATTAAAAAAAAGGGGGTTTAAATTACAAAAGGACACCCTTTAAAGGGTTAAATTTTTGGCATTTCCCTTGTTAGCAATGTCTTAATGATATATCAACATTTCGGGGAAAAGGTTATAGAAATTTTCCCAAATAAGTTTAAAAAATGGGTTCATTTCAATGTTCTTCCTAACCTTTTAAAACCCTTTTTTGGGATCACGGGCATATTGGGATTGGGTTTTAGTCACTACAGGGTTTTAAAATCCGGGGGACCCTCCAAAAAATGAAATTCCTTTTTTTTCCCCTGGGTTTCTTCTAGTTTTATGAAATTTGTTTTGGGAATTTCCTTTTAAAACCAAAAAAATTTAAAAATAAAAGGTTTAGAATTAGAATTCCCATAAAAATGTTTCAAAAATTGATTGTTAAAATTTCAGGGATTAAACGGTTTTAATTTGTGCCCAAATTTTTCCCCAATAAACACATTTACAACATATTTGAAATATTTTTGGGCCCATACTAAAATCCTAAAAATCCCTTTAATTACTTTGGGACCCAAACAAAATTTAAAATTTAGCTTTGTTGGGATAAACTTTGGAAACCACAAAATTTAAAACTAACAAATCAATGCCCCCCGAACAACGGGTCCTGGTGACGACGGGGTATTAAGCTGCCCCCTTTTAAGCCCATCTCCCCCAAAGGGTGATTAACAAAATTGGGTCCCCAAACCAAGCTAGTGCCTGTTAAATCGGGGGTCGTGTGGTTCTACGAGGGAATATTTTGCCAAACAAGGGCTCTTGTGGTTACTGATCCAAGTAAAGGGTTGATAGCCAAATTCTGAAAGATTCTTCCTAATGGGGGATTTGCCTGATGGCAGAGAAATCCCCATTAGATTAAATCATTTTAAATTTAAAGGTCAAAATTTTCGGGGGGAAATGATTTGTCAAGGCCCCAAACAAAAACCCATTAGTTGGTTAACCCAAATATTTTTTTAAAAATAGTTTAAAAATTTTAAAAAAGCCAAAACCCATGCAATTCCCAAATTTCCCAAAATACCAAAATCTTTCAGCCTAAAACAATAATTTACCCCAAACCGGTTAGGTCATTTTTGGGGTTTTGAGCAAGCATCAAAATTTTAAAACCCTGAAGTTAGGGCAGATTTTCTTGGAAATTCTTTACCTTGTTGCAATTTTGGGCCTTTTAGGGGGGCCTATTAAAAAAGAGCTAAATTTTAAACAAAGGCAAATGGGATTAAAGAATTTGTGAGTTTCCATTTTAATGAGGTCAAAATAGGCAATTTAAAACCCAAAATAACAAATTTGGGGAAAACCCGCCACTTGGAAATTTTAAGCTTTGTTTTAATACGGGATTTAGAAATCCAAATTTTAAAGGTCAAGCCCGGGGCATTAACTTTTGGCCGGGCAAGTCCTCCAAAGGTTTTTGTAATGCCTAACATTAAACTCACCAATAAAAACAACCATTAATACAAGACAAAATAGGGTTAAACCTTAATTTTGTTGATCCCCTCAAAACATTTGTCTAAATTCAAAATTTCGGTCATGATAATCAGCCAAAGATCGTTGATCTGGGCTATGGTTTTGTAAATGGGGGTGGGGGGTTGATTGTTGCATTTATTTTCTGTTCTGCTAAAAATTTGTTCTTAAAGTCATTGAGTTGGTTCATAACAAGGATTAATGGTGGAAAAAATTTCCCCCAATGCCCCCCAAAAATCAGGGCAAAAAAATTTTTTAAGGTTGCGGCCGTCCTGTTCTAAATTAACGGAAAAAGGCTTATTTCGGCTTTTTAAAATTTCGGAAAATTTCTTCCCCATTTAATTTTGAACCAATTAGTAAAAAGAAACCCCAAACGTTCTGATATGGCACCCCCTCAATTTTCCTGGGAAAAATTTAATTTTGGATTTTTACAAAAGATTTAAAACCCCTTAAACTTTTATAAATGAAAAAAAAATATATAATTTTGGGGGAAAATGGTGTGTTTAGGGTTTTTTTGGGTTTAAAAATTTAAAATTAAAAAGGAACTTTTTGGAGGGGAATGCACGGGGGGTTTCCCCGAAAACAGGTGGGGTTTTGGGGGTTTGGACAAAAAAAATTCTTGAAACGTACAAAAACATCCCCCTTTATTTAAATCCGGTTGTTATAAAGATCTAACATTTAAATTTAAAATGGGGGGGCAAAACATAAATCTAAATATGTTTTTAAATTTCCCCAATTTTGTGCTTTCCCTCAAAAAATTTTGTTCAAGTGGAAGATTTAAGGTTGTGGATAATTTTTGACAAACCTTTTGATCTCGAGTTGCTGTATGATTTGGGTATTCAAGGCTAGGTAAGCATTGTCACTACCAAAAACTATGGGAGTGACATTCTAAGGGTAAAAACCCAACATCAAGGGAAAAAACCCAAAGTAAATTTAAAGGGTACGTTCTGTTTTCATAAGGCAAAAAAATTTTTATTTCGGCACTAAATGTATATAAATTTTCCTGGTAACCAACTTTAATTTGGGGCCCCAAATTTTAATTTTGGGAAAAAAAAAGTCCCAATTGGGGTTTTGACCAAAATTTAAAATACCTTTAAAAATTTGGAACCTTTTGATTTACCCAAACTCAAAATTTTAAAAAAGGGAAACACTTTAATATTTAATTCATACAAAAATTTTTTAATAATTGGCAAAAACCTGATATTCTTAAGGAAAAATTTATTAATTTTGGAAATATTGAGAGGGTGAGTTGAAAGAGTGAAAAATGGGGAAATTATGACCGGGCTTTTTGGGGTTGTGGAATCTGCAATGGTCATTCAGAAAAACGTATCAATATCTTTGGTTAAAAATCCTAACTTGCCATTTGTTCATTGGGGTAATTGGAGTAATGTACTAATTTAATTTTAAGACCCCCCCAACAAAATTTTCGAGAAAATTTTAATTGAAAACAAATAGATAACATAAAATTTAAGTGGGTTTAAATTTTTTTAATGTCCCATATTAAAGAGAAATTGAATTAAAATTTCAAGAATTCTAATTTTTTGGAAAAAACGACCTTCTAATACCTTTCCCAACCATTAGCCGCCCGGTGGAACATTGGGAAAAAGGCTCCCCAAATTGAACACCAAATTTTAAAAATTTCCTTTTGTTTCTAAATGTGATTGAACTGAATTCAAATTACCAGATTAATAAAAGTCAATTTGGGGTCAATTTTTAAATTTATTTTTGAAAATTTGGTGTTTAAACATTTGTTAATTAATCATTTCCCTAAGAAAGTAAAAAAAAACCCAAAAAAAACTTATCCCTAAAAAATTTAAAATACGCTCCTGGTAGCCACATCTTAATTTTAAATTTTTGAATTAAAAGGGGGTTTTTCCCAAAAGTCCCCTTTTTCCAGTGAATTTTAATTAGTGCTTCTTTTTTTTTGAAAACCAGGGGTTCATTCGTAATTGAAAAGTAAATTTCACAAATTTTCATAAAAACCCATAAGAATGGTCCCCTGAGAATGGGGAGGATTTGTGGGGGAAGAAAACGGTTTTGTTTTAAAACACATTTTCTGTCTTTTTAAAAATTCCCTAATATAAAACCCCTTTTCGGCAAACTTCGTGATAAAGCAACTTTTTAAGAGTTATAAAATGAAAAGGGGAATGTTTGAATTTTTTGTGGAAAGATTCTATGGAATTTTTGAAAGCATTTTCAGGGTGTGCCCCAAAAAAAAGTTAGGTTTGGGCTTGCCTTTAAAAAATTTTTGGAAAGTACCACGCATAAATATTCTGCAAAAAATTTTTAAAAATTTTCTTCTATAATCATTAATATTAAAGTAAACTTTAATTGTTGGAGGAAAAAACTAATTTAGAATAAACAGGGCTTAAAATTTTAAATCGGAATTTTGTGTAAATCCACTATTTGAACCACCCTAAAAGGGGTTTTATACAAGATCCAAGCCAATTTTTAATTTCTACACACAACACAAAAAAAGGGAGAGTTTGGACTTTCCGAAAAACAAAAGTGCCCTGCTCATGATTGTCAGTGTGCCTATTTTTTGGGGAACCCGCAATAAGCTGTGAATTTTTGTGTACACCTCAAATTGAAGCAAAAACTCGACAATGGTTTTGGGTTCGAACTTTTTTTAAAATTTAGAGGGTCTTTATACTATATATCTTAAATACTTAAGTTGCAAACTTTAGCCCTGCTGTTGTTGATGGCGCCAAAGGTAAAACCCGCAATGTTGTTCGTTTGGGGTTTAAAAACAATGTGCATTGAAAAAAAGTTCCCCCAAAAAACTAACGGAAAAGGTTTTTATTTCTTAATTTTAAAAAAGAATCCCTTTTGGTAGCGGCGGGAAATTTAAAGTTTTTAAAAGCCGCTTTTTTAACCCAATTGACCCGGGTACTTTAACCCCCCTTGGTATTCCCCATTTATAAGCTATGGAACCATAGCTTTTTTTTAAAAACCCTTACGTTTGAGGTTGAAAATTAAAATTTAAAAACCTGCAAATTGTGGGGGGTTTAGGAGGGGCAAGAAGAATTGAAGCACAAAGAATTTCCTTTCCGGTGTGCCCAAGCAAAAAAACGATTGGTTGGCCAAAAAATGCTGATTTTTTTGCATGGAAACCTTTGATTTTGGCCCTAAATTTTATAATTGTTTATTGTTTCCCGAAACCATTAAACTCTTTGAGTAGACCCTTTGGCTCCAAATTTACATTTTTAACAATGTCCACCAAATCTTCCTGAATTAACTTTAAGAAGGTGAAACAATTACAGTTCCCAAAAAAGGGCAAAAGGTTTTGACCCATTATTAAAGCCAAAATTTGGACAAAACTATAAATTGTTTTGTAATAAATCAAATCAAATTTTTTTTTTAAAAAAGTGTAAAATTTTTAAGGATTTCTACAAAACTTCAGTTTATGTTCCCAGGGCCTTAAAAAAAAATTTTTAAACCCAAACAAAACGTTTTAGAAATTAATCGGTAAAAAAAGAATTTTAATTTTCTGTATTTTTGAAAAAACTTCGTTTAATGATTTTACTTAACGAAAGCTAAAATTGAATTGGTAATTTTCCATGTAATTATGCCCCAAAGGGGTTTTAATTATTGAAACGACAAAAACCCCAAATCCCTCTCAAGAGCAGCCCACAGAACAAGAAGAAAGGAAACCCCCCCATTTTTATGTTTCACCTTTAACCTGTTCTATAAAAAGGGAATTTTCCACAGAAAGCCCCTAACTTTTACAAGTTGGAAAACATAAAGTGGATTTGTTAATTCCCCCCCAAATTCAAAGGGGTTTTCAACCCTTAATTTTTTATAAATTTTTGTTTATCTAAAAAAACAACCTTCCAAATTGTTCGGGTTTTGGAACTTCCCAAGTTTTTGGCATAGTGCTTTGAAAAAATTGCAATTTAATTCCTTTTTATCAATAAAAAATTAATAAGTTTTGGGGGCTTTTCGTTACTTTGATATTCCCAATATACTTCAATGTATTCTAAAGACAAAAAAACCCTTTGTTAATATTCATTTTAAAACTTTATTATTTTGAGTTTTACTTTTTTTAACATTTTCATTTTTCAATTTGTAATCGATAAAATTTTTAGAATTTTTTGATGGGTTAATGTATCAAAATAAGGGCTTGTGGAGGAAAAAGGGGTTTACTGAATGGCTTAAAAGGATCTTTGCTTACATGGGTTAACAATTAGAAAGATTTTCTTGGCCCTGGTGGGGATCACATTTTTGGGGTTTACTTAAAAACCAAAATATAAGGAAAAGTCGGAGAGCATTTTTCATGCACACTCATTCTGCATTTTTTTATTGTAAAAGAAAAAATTACCCAAGGCAGATTTAGGGTTTAAACATTTGTTTTTCTTTGATTAAATTAAAATGGTTGTTTTTTTTTCAAGTGTCCTACACCCCA
>JASTWB010000411.1:0-19069 GCA_032158295.1 Pycnopodia helianthoides | reverse complement strand
GGTGGGGGGGGGGCAAGAGGGGGGCAAACTTAAATTTAGGGGGGGGGGCAAACAAAAATCTATAATGTACTGTATAAGCCCAGGGCTTGCCCTTAATTTTTTCTGAGAGTAGCCCACCGGGCAAGTAAATTGTGTTTTATACTAGCCCGCAGAAATGTTTACTAGCCCGAGAAAATATGTTTGGAAAAAACATAACCATTAAATCAGGTTTAATGTTCTTGTTGACTACTGAGAAGGTTGAGTGACTTTTGTTCATGGCTAGAAATCATTGTTGCTGCGTTTCCTCGCTTGTTTGATGACGGATTTTGGATTTTTAACGGTGGACATTTACAGCCACATGTTGCAGCCCGGTAGTAAAAATTCTTTGTGAACACGTTTTAGTTGCTTGTACTCTCTGTCACAACACACTCAAAAGCATGTGCGTTTACGGTTATTTTTGTAAACGTGTAACCATTTCTGAAACGGTCCGTTTCAGCATGGAGGTAGGAATACCAAATTTAGAGTTAAAAAAAAATAATTTTACGCAACCGTGCATGCGATAGTAAACATTGCGTCTTCATAACACTAACGGTAACACTACAGCATTTTGACTTGGCACAACCACGCCGCAAAAAAACCCCATAAAACAACGAACAAAAATAAAATAAAGGGAAACAAATCTTACATTATACAATTAACTAATCTTTCCATTCATCCAGGGGATCCTAAACTCTGTCATTTTTGTAAAATGAAGCCTAAATGTTGCGTAGTTTTTCGTAAAACCAGCCGACATTTCAGATTTCCAAGTGTGCTCGGCAGACCACGCTATCAACGGATTTTGCGTGCGGACCAGCGACGCCATTGCTGTATACGCTTTTATCACGACACCAGTGATAATGAGTATTGCACGTTCGGGGGGAATAACCTTCTGCATAGAAACGTAGAGTCTTTCGTCAAGGCGTTTGTAACCGGATTTTGTATGCTATCGCGTACCGCACTGGTTGTTCTCATTCTATCGTATTGTTTTGAAACGCCCTCTAGCGTTCAATGTTTCTTAGCTTTATTGTAGCACGCAAAGTCACGTGATAACAAAGACTACAGACCTGTAAAGTGGAAACGATGTGACTGCTTGTGTGTCGCACGGGTAGCACGTTGTGTACATCGAGATCAAGATGTGGTCATTCATGCGTTCCGCGGCACTTTCAAGTGATTTTTTTTACGGTTATCCGAACCGAAAAAATGTAAACGTGTAGCGTGGTTGCATTTGCAACAAAATAAAGTTACATTCATTACACACAAAAGGTAGGGTAAACTGGGGTAAAAACGCCCGTTTTTTAAGTTTTAGTTAAATATCTCAGAACTTCTTGGAGACCCAGAAAAATTAATGTGTGGTTTTATCCATTACATATCTCCTCTATTGTGTGCAAATATAAAATTATAGTCTCTATGTTGATAAAGTGAAATTTTCCACCCTTTTTGGATGGAAGTTTGGCGGGCGTTTTTACCCGGGTCTCGGGGTAAAAACGCCCGCCCGCCCAGAGGTCACTATATGACGGGTTTCTTTTGTAATGGAATCATATTTATTAAATTAATTCAATATTGAGGGGTACTACATTAACTGCAAACAACTTTTCAAACACAGTTGGTTCATTATAACTACAAACTCAATCATTTTAAACCGATAACTTTATGTGGTAGGTTGAAACATTAGCATTCATAATTCACGCACAATAAACTTGAACACTTATTTTATGTACCAACTTAGAAAGGTCTAAGGTTAACTCCAGCAAGGCTTTATTGGTCTGAGGAAATCATCCCAGAAGCTCCTGGTGCTGATTTCACAAAGCACTAAGATTCATCTTAAGATGAGTTGTCAGTAATGCCACAGTGATTTTAAGTGTGACATCACACCTAGCTTAGCAAGTAAGATGTGCATTTAAGCTCGCGAATGTACATTGACGGTAAGAGAGAGATTTTACCCAGCTAACAGTTTGACGTTTTCTCAACGTTGTAATGAAGTCAGACTTTGGTGTAAGTAACGTTATTAATATAACGTTGTAGCTACGGAACTTTGTCGACTCCCCTATACGTCTTCCGTACGTAATGACGCAACGTAACAACCACGTTGTTGGTACGTTTAAGACACGTTTTCAGTGACCTTATTACAACTTATATTTAACGTAGCAACAACGTTCTCAGAGCGTGTTTGTTTGGTTGTTATATAGTTATCTAAGTAACGTTGTAGCAACGAATCTTTGTCGACTCCCCTGTACGTCTTTAGAACGTAATGATGCAACGAAACAACGACGTTGTTGGCACGTATACACAACGTTGCAATGTTGTAAATAATCAATTAAAAAGAATGTTACAACAATGTATTTTTTTTCAGTACCGTGAACGTTGTCACAACGTCAGCCCTATCTTATTTATTGATTGCTATATCGATTAATTATACAATAATTTCATGAATAATTTTGTTAAGTGATATGTCAACATGATCAATGAATTACTTTTACAAACTTACCAAGTTAGGTCCCTACTACGCGTTGTCGTAACCGGACTTCACTGTACCTGTATACTATACATCGTACAGCATGTACTATATATACAGACCAATTTCCTGACTTTTGCAATCACGGGGGTATATATTTTTGTAATTGTTTCCATTTAATTAATATTTCTGAACTAAAATTACATGTTTAGTTACTGAATTATATTTATCCATATTTTCCTCTGTTAGTTTAGACAAGTACAAGAAGAAACCAGTACACCTAGTTCATAAATTTGGCAAATTTCGTGAAATTGTTTGTATGTATTGTACAACTTCTAAGCCCAATCTACAAATTTGCATATGTGATATTTACGTTGTCATGACGTTGTCAAATTATTTTTTACTAGACATGCAGCATTCCGCACGCTGGTCAATGCGGCAGGTTGAGCGGAAACGTATGTCTTTCTTTTTTCTTCAAAACTGAAACAAAACATACTTAGTGGTACACTAAAGTACTTCAAAATTTGAAAGTGTCTTTGAAATTTAGGAACAAATTTGGTTTTAGAGGAAGTTTTTAGCTGGGAACAAAACGGCCTAAGTGTGGATAGAAAATCCTATCAAGGGTAAATGTTTCTCTAGAAGATTCTAAGTACGGTTTGGAATGCCGCTGTACAGGTGGTCGGGGGGGGGGGGGTGCGAAGAATCGAATATCTCCCCAGACCGGTGCACTGCTGCTTGACACAATAAGCTCAATTAAATGCAATTAATGATTAGTATTAACTGTTCAGATTGATCATTAAATGCCAATGTGATAGCAAGGCCGCTCCTCAAGTGCCTATTTTATTTATGACAACCGATATTCAAAACTAAATTTAGAACAAACATTGTTTGCGATGTCAAACATTAGGCCTACCAATAGTTGTTAGCTTATAAATGTCCTCCAAAACCATCCCAACGAGCTGCTTGAACTATTCAACACGATAGTTTTAGAAAAAGTTTTTAGCGGGTGAACAAACGGCCAAAGTAATATAGAAAATCCTATCAAGGGTAAATGTTTCTCTAGAAGATTCTATGTACGGCTTGGAATGCCGCTGTACAGGTGGTGGTGGTGGTGGTGGGGGGGGGGGTAGACTCAAATCTCTCCCTAGACCGTCGCACTGCTGCTTGACATAATAAAGTCAATTAAATGCAATTAATGGTTTGTTCAGATTGATAATTAAATGCCTATTTGATAGGGAGGCCGCTCCTCAAGTGCCTATTCTATTGATGACAACCGATATAAAAAACTAAATTGAGAACAAACATTGTTCGTGATGACAAACATTAGGCCTACCAATGTTGTTAGCTAATAAATGTCCTCCGAAACCATCCCAACGATCTGCTTGAACTATTTAACACAATGGTTTTAGAGGAAGTTTTTAGTGGGGGACAAAACGGCCTAAGTGAGGATAGAAAATCCTATCAAGGGTAAATGTTTCTCTAGAAGATTCTATGTACGGCTTGGAATGCCGCTGTACAGGTGGTGGTGGTGGTGGTGGTGGTGGGGAGAGGGGGTAGAATCGAATCTCACCCCTCACCAGCGCACTGCTGCTTGACACAATAAGCTCAATTAAATGCAATTAATGATTAGTATTAACTGTTCAGATTGATCATTAAATGCCAATGATAGCAAGGCCGCTCCTCAAGTGCCTATTTTATTTATGACAACCGATATTCAAAACTAAATTTAGAACAAACATTGTTTGCGATGTCAAACATTAGGCCTACCAATAGTTGTTAGCTAATAAATGTCCTCCAAAACCATCCCAACGAGCTGCTTGAACTATTCAACACAATAGTTTTAGAAAAAGTTTTTAGCGGGTGAACAAACGGCCTAAGTAATATAGAAAATCCTATCAAGGGTAAATGTTTCTCTAGAAGATTCTATGTACGGCTTGGAATGCCGCTGTACAGGTGGTGGTGGTGGTGGTGGGGGGGGGGGGGTAGACTCAAATCTCTCCCTAGACCGTCGCACTGCTGCTTGACATAATAAAGTCAATTAAATGCAATTAATGGTTTGTTCAGATTGATAATTAAATGCCTATTTGATAGGGAGGCCGCTCCTCAAGTGCCTATTCTATTGATGACAACCGATATAAAAAACTAAATTGCGAACAAACATTGTTCGTGATGACAAACATTAGGCCTACCAATGTTGTTAGCTAATAAATGTCCTCCGAAACCATCCCAACGATCTGCTTGAACTATTTAACACAATGGTTTTAGAGGAAGTTTTTAGTGGGGGACAAAACGGCCTAAGTGAGGATAGAAAATCCTATCAAGGGTAAATGTTTCTCTAGAAGATTCTATCTACAGCTTGGAATGCCGCTGTACAGGTGGTGGTGGTGGTGGTGGGGAGGGGGGGGGGTAGAATCGAATCTCACCCCTCACCAGCGCACTGCTGCTTGACACAATAAGCTCAATTAAATGCAATTAATGATTAGTACTGTTCAGATTGATCATTAAATGCAAATCTGATAGAAATGCCGCTCCTCAAGTGCCTAATTTATGACAACCGATATTAATAAAAAACTAAATTGAGAACAAAAACATGTTTGCGATGTCAAACATTAGGCCTACCATGTCCTCCAAAACCATTCAAACGAGCTGCTTGAACTATTCAACAAAATGGTCTAAACATCGCCAATACAAACTAAAATACAACGCCAAACGATATCATAGTCAAAACATAAATACTATTATTTGTACGTTGTAATTAAACTAAAATACAATATGTCACAGCGTGATGGTAAAAACAAAGATACTACGTTGTGATAAATCTACAAGATGATAGTTACAATATGCGTTTGAAGATTAAGACAACGGGCTGTCACAACTTTAACAGTAGGCTACTTTTGTGTGCAAAACCAAAATACAACGACAAGACAACATACAGCCGAAACTTAAATATTACGTTTTAATGTTACCAAAATACATTGTGTAGACAACGTGACTGTCACAACTTAAATGCTACGTTTTATAACACCAAAATATAACGTCAAGACAACGTGACCGCCGCGATTTAAATATGACGTTTTGATAAAACCAAAATACAATGTGCAGACAACGTGCTCTTCACAACATAATTGCTACGTTTTAATGTTACCAAAAAACAACGTGTAAACAACGTTACTGCCACAACTTAAATGCTACGTTATAATAATACTAAAATACAACGTCAAGACAACGTGACCGCCGCGATTTAATTATAACGTTTTGATAAAACCAAAATGCAACGTGCAGACAACGTGCTAGTCACAACATAATTGCTACATTTTAATGTTACCAAATTACAACGTGTAGACAACGTGACTGCCACAACTTAAATGCTACGTTATAATAATACCAAAATACAACGTCAAGACAACGTGACCGCCGCGAATTAATTGTGACGTTTTGATAAAACCACAATGCAACGTGCAGACAACGTGCTTGTCGCAACAAAATTACTACGTTTTGTTGAGACCAAAATATGACTTATCGACAACGTTGTTGCCTTAACTTAAATACCACGTTGTAATAATACCAAAATACAATGTTGTGAACACGTTAGGTATAAAACCTTTCGGTAACGTTGCATAGATTACCAACATGCAACCAATGTACAACATTGGTTGAAGATCATGTTAAGTTCTGACGTTCTTGCAACGTAGTCAAAACGTTGTCATCCCATCGACCAAATTGCCACCTTATCACAACGTTGTGCAACGTTGTAACAACGTATTGTGTTAGCTGGGTTGTCACATGACCGCAGTGGGATGACTATTGACTACACAACACACATAAACAGGAATAGGCCTACTGGTGTAACAGAAACAGTCAATTGGAAAGAGATGAGAGCACACAGGACACCAAGAGATGAACAACGAAGAGGGTGACAGGGGGGGGGGGGTAGAGGGAAGGAGCTGGTATGACCACAAGAGGTTGGAAACACAAAACACAATACCAAAGGTTGGAAGGGGGTTAGTTAGTTAATGAGGCAGACTAAAAATGTGTATATCTGTGGGGATAAGGAGAAGGCAAAGACAAAAAGTTATTAGTCGTTTCTTTTTGGATGTTCAGACCAATGGGGTTGAATGATCTGGATGCACTTTATCCACAGTTTCTCCCTACTCAGGCGAACAGTTTCTCTGTTGTTACCTAGTGCCTTAATGCCCTGTGAAATCATGGCAGAAATAGTCCTATTCATGAAGTTATAATATTTAGGCCCAATCATTCAACATAATCTTTTAATGCCGTTTGCAGTGGTACTTAGCATGAAGGAAAGTTATTTGTGAAAAAAATCAAATAGTCACAATAAACTTTGCAAATTTTAATTGAACCTTAACCTAATTGATCAAACCTGAATAAAAAAAAATATAAGAAATACACAGTTTTATATATAATAGGCTTCTAATGGTGAATATAAATTTAAAATATGGCTGTTAGTTACTAATATTGAGGTTTTTTGAAGATTAATGAGGCTTTAATGGAGTTCGATGTTAAGGATGCTACTGGGCGTTTTTACCCAGAGGTACTTGATTTATCCTGGGGTAAAAACGCCCACTTACAAAACAATGTTAAGCAAATATTAAAATTGATTTTAATATTTTGATCATTTATTATTGTGTAGTTAACCCATCTTACCAAACATCAACTAAAGAATAATAAAAAAATAAAACAATGTGCTGTTTTTATTTTATTTTAAGTGAAATACGTTAAACCTTCGACAGTCATTTTTCAAAACTTTTTTTTCTGAATTTTTTTTAACAGCACCTATGCACCCTTAAAATATGTTAATGAGTTTAATTATTCTTTTCATGTTTTTTGCCATGCATAGTACCTATTAGAAATATATTTCATTTAGTAATTCTATGTGTCTTTTTTTACTAGCAATGGAAACAAGTCAAGTGGGCGTTTTTACCCCATGGGCGTTTTTATCCCAGTTTACCCTAATTAAGCTTTGAAGATTGATTTTTTAATTTTCTTTTATCACATCTGAAAAACAAGGAACGTGCACATATTTTTAAGTAGCCCGCCAGGCAAGTTAAGAAGTGGTTTTTACTTGCCCGCAGCAGTTTTTACTAGCCAATGTACGCCGGGCTAGCGTTAAGGTCGAGCCCTGAAGCCTACAATTCACTCCAGAAATAAGATTTTGCACTGTGTGAATGTGACGTGTTGTGCGAACTGTGTGTACAATGGCTGCTTGCGGTTTTGGGCAGACAATGCATTTATTATTATTATTATTTATTCGGCATAAAAACACATGTATACAAAATACAAACATAAACAAAAGCCAGGGACATATGCCTGGAATTAAAAAAGTTTACCAAAAAACTGTAGCCCGAAGGCCTTCAATTCCAATATCCCTGGCCATATATTAAAAATTTACAATAATATATAAATTTTCAATTTTTAAAGCAAGTTTCCAAGCTTGTTCAGATAAATAAATCCACTTTTTATTAGCATTGCAGGAGATGGAAAATGTATTGGGCTTTTGGATGAAATTGACACTTTTATTATTTACAGCTCAAACAACAAATTGGGTGCAATGGTTTTGGATTAAACTCAATTTCCGCTATCGGGGGAAAAAACTGGGGGGGGGGGCAAAAAAAATAACTGGGGGGCATTTGCTTGTATTTACTAGTTGTCACAGTGAGAGATTTTGGGAACACTGTTCACTTTTTTAAACTTCTCCGTTCTTATCTTTTTCTGACAGACCCTCAAGAGAAATCATGTTGGTTATCATCTCCTTCATGTTGATGCTGATTGGTTCAGCTGCTGCCCAATCAGCTTCAATCTCTTTTGCCAGCCCAACCATCAGGATAACAGAAGGGGGTGTAGCAGTTGTCAGGGTGCAGAAAACTGGCAATAGTGCCACTGCTGTTGGGGTTGGGGTTAGGATCATGGGTAAGTTGATGAAACCCCAAGTGTTGCATTGGTAATTTGTGTTTATCAAGTTATGGTTTAAGTGGTGTCACCTTCAGCTAATCAGCCATCCCCTTATTACAAAATACTAAATAACTGCTTTTACTTGCACATCATTCATCTGTTTTTTATCTCAAGCTGCGTCTTCACCTGCTTGTTTGCACCTCAACCAATGTGCGACTACATGTATACCTAAGGCCTGTATGTATGTACATGTACATCCTTGGTACACAGCACACATCCTACCAAGATTCCTTAAAACTGGAATTGGAACCTTTTCACTAAGGCGAGAGCGAATTTACAGAAATTTTTCAACAAAAGCTTGCTCCTCACAACAGTTCTCTGAGTGTGGATCCCACACTCTGAGTACACATCCTCAATGTAGCAAAACCACACAATTGTTTTTGAAGGATGCTGTATCGTTTTTTCTAGTGTTTTGTTATGACTTATCACCACCTGATCTAATTGCTGCTTGAATTTAAGAGATCGTACATTCCGTTCAAAAGTTATCAAGGTTTCAATTATTGAAATCGGCCATTTTCGCGGGACAAATCTAATGGGGATTGTGTACAGGCAAACGGTACCCTTTTGAAGGTGCAAAAAGACAATTTTGTTACATTTTGGCCAATAAATCGGTTATTTTTTTACTTATGGGTGTAAAATTTGGTGTTAAACTTACAAACTTTTATGTGTATAATAATGTGGTAATGCTTAAAATTAGGTAACTTAAAAATGAAGAAGGTAATTTGCATATTTATGAAGGTCATGGCCCTAAAATTTAAGGTCGCGTGGATTTAAAACAAGCGTTATCAGGCACATGGCATGAGAAAGCAGGGCTCGAATTTGACACTGGACCGCAGGCCTGAGGCCAGTGATTTTAGCATTGGGCCAGTAAACTCATGACCAGACAAGTCCGGCGGTCTTGTGGTTTCAATTAAAAAACAATGTTGACTTTGAGTAATGATTCAAAATATACGTAATACCCCTTAAAGACAAATTGAGGTAAATCTTCTCTCATATGTCTTAGTGCTTGTTCAATTAAATGCAAGTTAAACTGTGCAAGGAAGTCTTTTCTCCGTTTGAATCTGGTCTTGTAAAATTATTTCTGGTCCAGTAAAAATGTTGAGATACAAATCCTGTGGTCTTGTGGATTTTCCCCCCAAATTCGAGCCCTGGAAAGCATGCTTAAGGACCACTTGGCATGTTTTAAAGGTGATTTATGGATATAAGTGAAGTATGAACAAATTTAATAACAATTATGATGGCGGCCATTTTCAATTTAAATTAATTTTTTTGCATTAATTAAAAATGGCCGCACTGCAGAGTTATGGCATGATTAAAACAAAGAAGAAAAACATTTTAAATTTTTTTTTTTTTAAATCTTGTTTGTTCCTATTTATTTCATGCTGAATTTTGTTAATATAATTATAGCACATATTAAAAGGTACTGATCACCAGGGTTAACTTGCAAATGTACTTTAATAAATACTTCATCAATTATTATTTACAAATTTCTATCTCAAAACTTTCAATTCAATGTTTGAAAAACGCGTGTCAATGATTATCTTTGCTCCAATCATGAGCGGCCTCACTCACATACTAATCACCCCTCTCAATAATGCAATCGCCCATTTCATCACATTAAACGCAATGAACGCTTCGGTCACGTGACCGCCATTCAAGGTGCGACATCAGTGGTCTCGCCCACAGTGGGCTGTTACCACGCTGCCACCACACACACTCACAAGTTCATAGTGACTAATTCGACTGCTCGGAAAGCCGAAGGCCCAAGTTCATCGGATCGTTACGCATATAAATAATCATTAAAATACACAGCCTTATACATCAAAATGAAGCATGGAACAAAGTATTTTTGGGGGGTGCGCACCTCAAAGTCACGGAGTAGCTTACCTTAAAGTTTGACCGTCTGTACCGTCGGAAATACACGGTTAGTGCATTAAATAAACACTGCGTTGAATTGCGCTTGATTTCGTCTTCATGTGGCTGACTTTTCAGCCGGATATTAATTTCCTTTTCGACAAAAACTAAACTCCAGCCACATGTCATTTGATTAGCCACTGGACAGCCCAGCTGCCCAAAACAATACACTGTATTATGGGGTAGGAGGAAACGCTCACCAGCTTGTGTTTGGAGAGGGGGATAAAGTAACATTAAAATAAAGCTAAATAGTCAACGGTACGCGTTGCTCGAGACAATGTCAATTGTTTGATAATTTTTTAATTTTCGCCCTTCACAGTTAAAAGTTGAATTGTAAAACTAACTATGCTAATCGTGATAAATTCTGTAGCTCTAACCAAAACCACGCTATTTTTTACAAACAATTTTTTCTTTCATCATGATGATACTGTCAAAATTAATGGTTAGCAAATAATCAGTATGAGCAGTTGACTCCAGGTAACAGCCTTCAAAACTATTGTGTTAATTTTATATATGAAAAAAAACCTCCATGAAATTTAGCGATAGCTGTTATTGTTAATTTCCCTTGGGACATATCTCCTCCGAAATTAAAATAACATTGTTAATCAATCACAATATTAAAGAAATTGTATGCAAATATCGAGCCTTTTAAAATATTTTAATCTACGATTCTAGTAATTTACTTAGAGAGTCTTGAAAACTAAACAATTTTCAGCAAACTTGGGCAGTTCAGGGACTAAAGTCTGAAGGACACTTTCTTTATAGATTTGACAAGTGATAACCCTCAGCAGCATCCTTCTCACATCTGCATATGTAAGCTGTTTGTAAAAATCAGCAGAAAACACAAATACCCAGAAATACCCCGTCTCCACAGGCCTGAACATGAAAATCCTTTGCCAGGAGTTTTCACGTCAAAGCATAGGTAGGTCATGCAAGAAAAACCTACAGAGATTTAACGAATCTATATACTAATGCGAGTAAGATGTCTGTTTGTGTAAGAAAAACTTCCAGTTGCCTGTATGAGATCGGGCTGCAAATTTTAAGAAGGCCCTTTTACGGTCCGGTGATCATCTTAAGGGGGTCAATTTTTTAATTTCCTTTGTATTACAAAAATTGATATATTTCACATAATTTTATTGCACGAGGATGAACGAACGCAAGGTACGAAAGCCCAGCTGATGAAATACGAAATCATGTGCAACAAAAACAACGTTCATGTAAGGCACGATTCACGGCACCAAAACCTGGCCTGCAACCCAACACAACAGATCGAGGCCCTATAAAGTTAGTAAAAACAATCAAATACCTGTACAAAAACTTCAAACTTTAAATACACCGGAGATGCGCACGGTTATATAAAGGTTCGATTGGGTTGTACAATTGGCCAATGAGTGATTTTAGTAATTTTTTCCCAACACTGCTAATTTCGACAAGTTACTCACACTCACACAGTCACAGTAGTCATGCCACTATATAAACAACTAGTTTTTTGTAGTTACTGCACTTTTAACAGACTCGCGAAAAGGCCGCCTATAAGGCGGCCTTTTCGCGAGTCTTACTAAGGCCCTTGACAGCTCCCATCACAAAGGATATGGAGAGAATTGCCACCCATGTACTAAAGACAAACAAAACTACATAAAATAGGTGGGATGACAACAGAATTCGCAACACATGGCCATGCAGGTATTAAGAACAAAAACATACTAAAATTGGGGGGGGGGGGGGTATGGAGAGGGTGGAGGTATAGTTGGGGAGGGCTCAGTGGAAGGGGGGGGGGTAAATAACTTGATAAATAATAAACTATAAAAAAAGGGTTGGAGAACTTGTTTTGATAATTTGCAAGTCAGACTGATAGCAACCCAATTTATATCCTTTTTTTTCCACAGGCAAATCACTCGGATGTGATTCGCCCACCCGAATGATATGCCTGTGGATTTTGTTCACAGAACTCAGGGAAGTACTGAGTATACAGTGCTTTTACACACATTGGTGAAGTTTTAAAAAAAACAATTTATGTTCTTTATCTTTGTCTTGAAAATGGAGTGAAATCCTTTTTCTCCTTGAAATTGTAAATTCTCCATTTTCACCTTGTTTTCATGGAGTTCTTTTCTAACTAGTCAGAGCCTAAGTGTTTCACATTGTTTTCACTTTGCTGTACTGCTGAAAACAGCCCAAGGCTATTTTGGGTGTCTGTATAAAGTGTGGTTTAATTCAAGGAGTATTGGTATGAATACAACTGGATAGATTACTGTTTAATGAGGGGAAGTCAACCTGATATGGTTTATTGGTTGGCCATTTGGGTTCACCTTGTTTCAGGTCATCAGTACACTGGTCAGCACAGTGTGCATAGACTAATGTTTACATTTTGGAGTGGAGCAAGATAGCATGGCTAATCACCCCCATGAGACCATGGAGTGGGGGAAGTGGGAAATGACATTCCAGAGAATTATCTACCAATTAAAGAGTTCTAGGCTGGGATGCAGAGCATTCCCTGAAATCAGGGTGAAATTCCAATTGGTGCTTGGGGCAGAGGGAACCCCCTCCTATTGTGTCTTCATTGTGGGCTTGGAATTTCAGGAATTCTTTTGAGGATTTATTTATTTATTTATTTTTTTGGTAGTTCTATACAAGAGGAAAATAGTGTGTTATAGTATGGGAACATTGGGGGGGGGGGGGACCCTCTACCCCATATTGGGCAGGCTATATGAATTTCATTCAGGCCAGTATAAAATGGTCTGGAGACTCTTTTTTCAAGGTGGTTTAAGGGAACTGCAATTCCCTTAAAGCATGGTGAAAGAGAAAAAACTCCTTGAATTTCAGCCAAATCCTGCACTTCACTGAGATTTCACAGTGGTTTCACAGCAAAGATTTTCATAGTGAATTATCCCCGGTGAAAAATTAATATATATTAAATACATTAAATTTGTTTTTATCATGGCTCATTAAATTCATATTATTCCCCTTATTTTTATGTAGAAATGCTATACTGTTAAATACCACTATTTAAAATAGTAGTAACGCAAACTAAAGACATCCGGGAACCCCATACCCTCATGAATCATTTTCTATTTTTGATTTCTTAATTTTTTGTTGCCTCAGAAAAATAAGTAAAAATTGTCAAATTCAATAGCCTGAGCAGTCTAAAGCCTTTACCACACATGTTGGTCAGCCCCTCTACTCATTTAAAGGAACACGTTGCATTCAAATCTCATGAAATTTTACTGTTTGGAGGTGTTCGTTATACTTATTAAGAGTTGTTTTTGCAATAAAACACCTTTAATGTGTTATAATTAGTGAATGGTAATTAAAAAAAAACAACATTGACCTCTGACCCCCGAGACATGTCCCGCGAAATGTATACGTTTTTCAAGCCGTCAATACGATCGTCGATGCAGTAACAGTAACGGGTACCAGACCTTCTTACACCACACAAAGCATTGGTGTTACTTGGTTGGCCCCGCTAAAATCATACATTGTACAAGAACCCTGTCTTCGCGTCGTCTATTGTACTGCAGCATGCAGGGGGAGGTCTATGGGTGGTATGGCCGCGGGGTTTTGCTGCTGCTGGTACGTCCCTGGACGCTCGGACGGACCGAGACCGTGGGGGACTTTCTACTTAATTATTTAACGTATGTTTTTTCTTTCTTTTTTCATTCATTTATCAACTGGATATTTATTGGAAAACAATAAACAGATGGTAATCGTAACATTTTTAATAAAATAATTGCTCAGTCGTAGTTCAACAGCTGCGACTGGAAATAAGACTAATATAATTTGTCCGCCATTTATGGGAGTCAAAATCTTGACTCTCATGAATGGCGGAGCGTTTTGTTTCGCGAAAGTTATCAAAAGCGAAGCATTTCTAAGGCACGTTTGTGTGGATCATTATATTCTACTTTTTAAACATCTTTCTTACCGTGCTCATTATACATCAAACGCTTTTTATAGCCCAAAAGCGCCCAACAGCGCCCAACCCGAAGGCAACGTGTTCCTTTAAGTTGTCCCACTTTTGTCCATGGGCCAAACATCATGCCTGGGCCCAATTTCTTAGAGCTGCTTAAGGGCAATTCCACAGAAAGTGGGACATGACCCCCAAAAATTTAAACACCCATATATCATAGTTTGATATTTTTATTGCATAGACGACACATTGAGGGTAAGAAATCATTAAGTTTCAAATAAATTTTGCCTCTTTTTGAGGGGTAATACCATTATTTTAAGTGATAAGTTTTTTTCCCCATTTTTCTGAATTTTCATGACAATAAAGGAATACCTCTTTTCAAAACCTACATTGACATATATACGATTATCTAACATTATGATATTGAAAAGATAGATGTTTACCTTTCATGAAAATGTTTTCTTACCAAATTTTCATAAAAGCTTGAGATATTTTAATGTTAAAAGGCATGTAATGTGAGTGACGAAAGCTTCAGTTTTTTAAATGAAAGTTGGTAATGTGAGTGACAAGTAATGTGAGTGACAGTGTGTAATATGAGTGACAAAATAATTTGATAGGAAATTGCACTGAGAATGCTGTTTTTAACGTTTGTGGGCGGATATTGCAAACCCTCCCTTATACTACATGTACCTTCTACCACTTTCATCCCTCTCCCTCTCCCTCTCCAAACCCCTTACACTACCCCTCATTTACACCAATAACATCCCCCTTCCCCCTTTCATCCCATTCCTCCCCCTTTTACCACTCCAATTCAACTACGTCTCGCGTACACCTAGCGTCTCACTCTCCCCTTGCCTGCATGCCAATCATAATACACTGCAAAACTTACTATTTTTTATTTTATTCATGCCGAGTGTTTCAATGTCTAGATCTTTTATAACTAGTCGATACACTCATTCTATGCATACTATCGTTTAGTGAAATCCTTTATTCCACGGTGGTGTCTTAAACGTTTACTGTATGCCGTGAGGTACAATGTATGTATACATAGGACAGTTAGACTATAGGTCTTTCTTCATACAAAATGTGTGAAAGTGGAAGTGAAAGACTGGGTGTTGGTAGATTACGACCAGGTACATGTAGGCTATCCAGGTGAAGTTGTTGCATGAGGGTAGTGAGTTCAAAGTGTCAGTCATGATCCCTGCAGGAAATCACTGGAAGTGGCCAAATACAAGAGATGCCATCTTTTACAAAAGATCACAGATTGTTTGCACACTTAACAAGCCTGTCCCGACAAATAGCCGTGGTCACTTCAACTTCGCAGACATACATGTACCTCTGCCTAATAATGGATAAATATTCATACATAAGACGTACACATACAATGTAGGCCTACATGTATATGGACATTATTCAGTTGTAGTTAAGTTTGAAGTGGCAGATGCCCCCCCCCCCCCAAAAAAAAAAAAAAAAAAAAAAAAAAATCCGCCCCCAATTTTTTTTTTTTAAATCCGCCCCCCCCCCAAAAAAACAATACGCCCACCCCCCCCCAAAAAAAGTATAATATATTATATATATATATATATTCCACATTCGCCCCCCCCCAAAAAAAAAAAAAAAAACAAAACAATAAATAAATAAATAAATAAAATAAAAATTCCTGGTTACGGCCTGGTTATGAATCATTCGTTGATTTTCATTAATTTGTTGGTTGAAGCAATTGAGTTTGGCGGTCATAAGCTCATCTAATTTGTTAACCAACATTGCCTGTGATTCCTTGACTTGCTCCTGGACTATATTTCTGATCAAAACTGATGTGTCCGATGTCGCCATTGCGGAAAGGAATGTAAACTAAACCGTCCCAGCAGAACGGTGTTCGCGGGCTAGAATGATCCCAAATCCATTCTGTTACTGGGTTGTGGCGCCTTCAGGAATGCGCCACACCTTGTGCTACATTCCTAGCCCAACTTGGGCTATGCATACCAAATTCTTTACAAGCGTACCCGCTTGCTAGTGCCCAACAGACAATATTTTCCTGCTATACCCTGTAACGCAAGAAAATACATTTATGAAGTAGTGAGAGGCTAAAGCAGCCTTACAGTGGATAAATGTAATGTGAGTGACGGTGGAATTGCCCTTAAGTAGAAAATATAGCTTATCAAGTGTCTGCTAAGCAGAAATGGGTAGGATACCAGTCAGAAGATATTGTTGTAAATTTTGCCCCTCTTTTTGCCTTCCTTCTGCCCATCCAATATATTTGGTTCAGCCTGCCCCTCACATCAATCACACACCTTGGCAGGGTGTGTATCAGTCCAGCCCAGGTATTGTTAGTTCCTCTAAAGCTTGCATTAATGCATTAGCCACCCTAAAATCCTTTATGATATTTAACAATACTTGATTTGTACCAGTACTTTCCCATTTTCCCGCTGCCTTTTTTAGCCTTCCTACCGGCGTAATGCCTTCTGTATAGCTACTTGTCTTACTGCTAGATAATACACCATTTCCTTTGTTTGTTTCTCCCTTCGTACAAATGGATTTTGTAAGATAACTTATCTTAGTTTGCCCTTCTGGCATCTGCAAACTCCTGCACTCCGTACGCCAGTGGCACGATTTGCCACAGGAGAAACATACTCCGGGCTTTCTCGCCGGAATGATGTTCGCTGCTCCTCCTCGGATTACTGTTGCTGGGTTAGGTTGCGTCGGTCGGCTGTAGGGGTACTGTCTTTTGGTATGTGTAATCTTTTTGCCTTGTTTCATCTTTCTCTGCGCTCTTGTCTCTGCTTTCCACATCTTTTTCTCGTCTTCTGAGTCGTCTGCGATGGTACTGGCTTCATATTCTGCGACAGTTTTCCAGCCAAGCTCTGAATTGTCTGCCATTTTTATTAGTTTTTGCCTGTATTCTATCAACTGCATACCTTCTCCAATCTTTTCTTGGGCACTCGTGGTTGCTCGGCAGACCTGGATGTCTTCTTTTAAAAGGGCGTCAGCTTCCTTTAGCTTTTGTTGTACCTTTGCGTTGGCCTTGAATTGCTCTTCGTTGCCCTTCTTTTTGAACTTATATTTGTCGTTGTTGATTAGCTCAATTTTTGCGACTTGAACCTCGCTCAGCATTCGTTGATTTTCATTAATTTGTTGGTTGAAGCAATTGAGTTTGGCGGTCATAAGCTCATCCAATTTGTTAACCAACATTGCCTGTGATTCCTTGACTTGCTCCTGGACTATATTTCTGATCAAAACTGATGTGTCCGATGTCGCCATTGCGGAAAGGAATGTAAACTAAACCGTCCCAGCAGAACGGTGTTCGCGGGCTAGAATGATCCCAAATCCATTCTGTTACTGGGTTGTGGCGCCTTCAGGAATGCGCCACACCTTGTGCTACATTCCTAGCCCAACTTGGGCTATGCATACCAAATTCTTTACAAGCGTACCCGCTTGCTAGTGCCCAACAGACAATATTTTCCTGCTATACCCTGTAACGCAAGAAAATACATTTATGAAGTAGTGAGAGGCTAAAGCAGCCTTACAGTGGATAAATGTAATGTGAGTGACGGTGGTATTGCCCTTAAGTAGAAAATATAGCTTATCAAGTGTCTGCTAAGCAGAAATGGGTAGGATACCAGTCAGAAGATATTGTTGTAAATTTTGCCCCTCTTTTTGCCTTCCTTCTGCCCATCCAATATATTTGGTTCAGCCTGCCCCTCACATCAATCACACACCTTGGCAGGGTGTGTATCAGTCCAGCCCAGGTATTGTTAGTTTCTTTTGTTCACTTGATGTGTGGAGGCCTATTCAAAAAACCATGTGCAGTCATTTTGCTAGTAATGTGCATGAGTAAGGTTGTACTAGTAAATTTGGTGGAGGGCTGTGTAGAATTTGCCTGGGCATGGCTGGAGAGAGCCCCACTGTTATGACCGAGTGAGTTGCAAGCTTGACTTTTAAAAAGCCCCTGTGTATGATACAGACTTATGGCAGTTCCACCATAATCTGTTTCATACCTTTTGACCATCACCGAGCCCCTTTTTGGTCTGTATTTATTGTAGCCCCATGAATAGGGCCAATCCACTCCGTATCCTTGGCCCCAGCACCACTGATTACCAATTCTTTCGCCCTATGATGTTTTTTTTCTGCAAAGATCTAGATCGTGAAACTTACCGATTGAATGCTTATGTACTTGCAGATAGCCGGACTGTTAAAATTTCTTTAAAAAACATCACACGTTTTGGGTGAAAATCAATTAATCAAATGATTTTCGTGAGTTAATATTTATAATTGTCTCAACGATCTTGACAACTTGATTATTTTGAATTGTCTGGCTCCCTTAACAGCATTAGAAAAACGATACAATCAATTGCTACGATTGAGTTGGTACCAGACTAATTTACTCACAGACGCCGCGATAGTCTTGGTGCAAAACGTTCTTGAGTCACTCAACACTACACACGACGCGTCTATTCCACCGATAGAGGGCGTTAAGCCGCAAACCGTCAATCAGTGTGGTGGTGATCTGGAAGTTTCCCAACAGCGCCCGCTATTCGCGATAGTTGGGTGATAATGAACAACAACGTCTTGCACCAAGACTAATGCCGCGAGTGCAAAATATAAACAAGATCGTTGAGATCGTTTTAAAAGTTCACTCTCGAAAATCATTTGATTTTCACCCAAAACGTGTGATGTTTTTTAAAGAAATTTTAACAGTCCGGCTATCTGCAAGTACATAAGCATTCAATCGGTAAGTTTCACGATCTAGATCTTTGCAGAAAAAAAAACATCATAGGGCGAAAGAATTGGTAATCAGTGGTGCTGGGGCCAAGGAT
>JASTWB010000410.1:0-19070 GCA_032158295.1 Pycnopodia helianthoides | reverse complement strand
TCCCCACTTCTTTAAGGGCCTTGTCACACGAGGCAACTTTTCCAGGCAACTTGGAGGCAACCAAGTGCAGTGCATGCTACAGAACCTTTTTGGTAGCACATGAGTCATTTTTTACACAATGTCTCATGATCCCCAAGAAAAATATATGAACATTGAATTGTGATTGACTTTTCTTCATGGAGATTGCCTGGAACTGATTGCCTGTAAATTGCCTTGTGTGACATGGCCCTAAGAAAACTTTTTAAATGAATATCAGATTAATTTTTGACAATTCTTCATTTGATTGTCTCAATTACAGCTGAGTGATTTGACGACAGGCCAGAACGTCACCCTGAGCGGTCATCCATCGGGAGTGAAACAAGTTTGAAACTTGGTAAGTCGAAAGGTCGTATCTAACACACTATGGGAAGCACACAATTTGCTTCTCGCAATAAATTTTTTTTTTCGTTCACTTATAGCAATACCAAATTTTTTTTTCATTGCAACCTGGCTCCACTGACAGAGTGAAATCTTTTTTTTTTTTTCAGATTCGGGACGTGAACCAAAGAAGCGTCTGTCTTCTGTTAGAGACGCAAATACTTTCACTTGGATCTCGGAGGGGATGAGTGAAGTCATCACGAAATTCCAAACCAATGACGAGAACCGCATGAGATGGGCGGATGTTCCATGAAGTAAATGATAAATTGTGTGTATTACTTGGAGGCATGAGTTTGAGAGTTTTTCTGTGTTAATGATGATGATGAGTGGGCACTGTGTGTTTGTTAACTTATGCCTTCTTGTGTCATGCTATTCTATGGTTCTTAGGCATGCGTGCAATTGCTTTCTTATTGATTATTCGGAGAGACCAATCCTGCACAATCGGTCGATCGCGCATGTTTTTTGAGCGATCGACCGATTATTGCGCGATCGACCGATTGTTGGGGGTTTGTCTGAAATGTTAATGTTTTAATGTTTCTTTGGTAACACTAGCACCCTCTTGTTCAGGTGGGGCTAGTTCATGTAATCCAACCGCATGTACCAGCGGTGGAATCACTTTAAACCTTGTATGATTATGTACTTATAGCATTGATTTTAGAAACACCGCTGTTAGTGTTTTAGAGGGGCGGGCAAGCTGCCACCTCTATCGAAAATACGTCTGGTCGGCCTCTATGTCATTATTTGAAGACACTGCTGTTTAATTCGTGTTATAGAGGCTGGGCAAGCTGCCCCCCTCATTTTATCTATGGCAAGCTGCCAAGTACACTGCTGTTTAGTTAGTGTTATATATAGAGGATGGGCAAGCTGCCCCCCTCATTTTATCTATGGCAAGCTGCCAAGTACACTGCTGTTTAGTTAGTGTTATATATAGAGGCTGGGCAAGCTGCCCCCCTTATTTTATCTATGGCAAGCTGCCAAGTAATCCGGGCCCGGTTCATTTTGATGGGCAAGCTGACCTTGGGCATTTGCCCTTCATTAAATCATGACTATGTCTTGAGTTGAATAAGTATTGCATTTTATTGTATTCTAGTACATGTTTACCAAACTAGTAATTGACCAGATCTTGTGAGTAATAAAAGCAGTTGAAGCTGCGCCAAAAGTCAAGTAATGTTTTTGCTATTTTATTATTTTGGGGTGTCGTCTGAGATTAAACTTGCATTGTATAAAAGATAATTAAATGTACATGTTTGTATTTTATTGAACACCTGCACAACTCTCAACAGTTTCTGCAGGTGAAAAGTTAAGTTTGAAGTCTTGACCTTTAGGCTCACTTTCTTTTCCATTTTAGCTTTGAGCAAGAGAGATCTATAGAGCACATTTATTTTCTCTAGGTATCTTTCTTTATTTTGTACGGAACATGACTCAGGCCATGCTCCAAATGCATTTCAGTTGGGAGGGTTAGGGTCATAGAGCTATTTGCGAGTATTGTTCTGTATCAAACCATAACTTTGTTCCAGAAATACTTTGGCCATTAATAATAAGTCGTTGCTGTGTATTGTGTATTCTGTATTCTGTATTCTGTATTCTGTATTCTGTATTCTGTTGTGTATTGTGTGCTGGAGGATTAAAAATAGTACAGGAGATTGTTTTATAATTTTTGACTTCATCGTGGTTTTTGCTTTTGTAGTATTCTGGTGGATGCTCGTCCTTTAAAAAAAAAAAAAGGGCCGGCCCCCTTCCCTTGTCTCTACATTAATTATTAATTAGGTGAGGAGGGTCCTCATAAATTCACTCAACTCTGCCTATTGCTTTGTTTTGCTTTGGTAATTTACTTTATATTTATAATATTGTATTTTGTTATGTTTTCTTTGGGGGAGAATTACACGATGAGCGAGTACCTGCATTTCTGTTTCCACTTTTGAGTAATTGTTTTGTCTCTGAGTTTAGTGGGTAGTCCGCTCCCCTTCTGGCGGATTTAGGGGTGAGTTGTTACAATATGTTGAGCCTTACACCCTTTTAAAGATTCTTTTGCAAAAAAGTATAATCCCTGCATAATTAGGCAAAGAGTACAAATGGCATCTGAAAAACTGTGGTTAATAAACCACTAATTAGTGAGCAAAATTAGCCAGCTTCTATTCGTTATGAAGGGAAACATTCTTTTCATAAGGTAGTTGACTCAAAAGCACAGGCATTACAAATGGAAAATGGCGTCTGTATATGTGGCTATTTTTGAGCTGCCTTATTTGGTTCACTTATTAGTGGTTAATTAACCACAGTTTCACATATGCCATTTTCCATCTACATTAGGTCAATTACGGTACATGCGGTTGAGTAAACTACCTTTTTAAAAGAATTGTATCCTTCATTATCAGTAAAATATATATATATTTTTAGCCCAGGATCTTAAAGACTGTTATATAACCTGGGCACACCACTTTTTTGAAGTACCGGGTAGCTTATTTGGTCCAGTAATTAGTGGTTAATAAAGCACAGTTATACAGACGCCATTCTCCATCTATAACACGCACAATTGCCCATGCAGTTTAATTAGTCAACTACCTCTTTGAACTGCTGGTTCAATCTGAGCTCGATCGGAGACGAAACATATACAAACTGCTCAAATTGCTCTGACATGAATTCATGAAACATGGGTGTTCTGAAGCAGCCAGTTAAATCTCATTAAAAGAGTGTTACACTGAGCCAAATTTGGGAGTTGGTTAATATTTGGGTCCACTAATCGGCTCTTAATTCTACGCAGATGTCATTTGCTTCTCACGCACATTTGCCTTATGCGGTTGAGTAATAACTACCTCTTTAAAAGAATGTACTCTTCGTAAGGAATAAAAATGTAAGTATAAGCCCAGAATCTTGAAAACAGTCACATTGAGCATACCAAATTTTTGAGCTGGCAAACTTGGTCCATTGATTTGTGGCTAGTATCAGAGTTACAGACGCCATTTTCCATCCATAAAACGCACAATTACATGACGCCGTTGAGTAAACACTGTTCTTTTCGATATTTGATATTTTATTGAAAACAAACTTTTTTTCATCTGCATACAAATTATTTTTAGTTCTTGAATGACGAAAGTGGATAAACTTTTCTTTGTGTAAAGGTTTGCAGTTTTAAGATTACGATAACATGCATATTATTTTACCTTTATTTATTTAATCTTAAATACTGAATTCAGAAAAGTTGCAAGATCAAGGTTGACTAGTTTCTCAAAAGAGGAATAATGTGACGAGTGTATGAAGTACACCCCATTCATTTGCGCTTTTTTGATGACATCGCATTCTAGTGACGTATTGTTTACTTGTGACGTAGCTTCTTATTTCATTGTACAACGCCCTCACAGCAAAATACTTACCTTTGTAATTTTCGCGGTGTTTCTCCAGCATTATTTTGCTTTACGAAGAAGACAAGATGACACCTTGGATTTCTGTATACGTTTTTGCTGTTGTTCTTCTTCTTCATTTTAAATGCAGCCTTCAAATGATTGAAGATGTAGGCACTGTGTGTGTGCGAATGTTCAGGTAATTATCACTTTATTCTACTCTTATGCTATGTTTATCATGTTCGTTTGTGCAGTTAGGTTTGTTTCTCTACGGACAATGTTACGATCATTACAACTTTTGAGAGAAAACAAACAGTGGTACAGCAGCAACAATTGTCAGTGAAGACAGTGGCGAAGATGCTAATATTCGTCAAGTCGGGAGCACTCACTCTGGTTTAGTCTGGTTTGGAAATTATGTCTGCAGTTATAATATAACTTTATTCAACTCTATCATCTAATGATCTATGAATTCCAGTTCTAGGAGACAGTTTGTGAACTAAATCAACAGTTCAGTTTTCGGGAGGTTTCTTCTTCCCCATACTTTTTTCGCCCCTTGTTCCAGGGCTTGAACTTGGTGGGGAAATCCACAAGAATGCAGTGCTTGCATGTTGCTTAAAATATGCACTAGACCTGAATTTCTGTTACAAGATCAGAATCAAAGAGAGAAATCCATTATCTACACAGTAAAACATGTAAATTGATTTTTTCTGAACAAGCACTGACACAATAGTGATTTCATTTGTCTTATGGGGTGGGTAGTTCAATAACAGAGTTAGAAGATATGTAGCAGATTAACTCAAGTTAACATTGGATTTGTATCTTCCTCAAGTTACTACTAAAGTGATAAACATGTACTTTGTGTATAATTTCCAACTGACAAATTTTATAAGACCTTCAGACTGGTCTAGTCATGACCCAGCAAACAGAATAACGTCCGCTCGACGTCGCTAGGACGTTATTCGAATGTTGGGAGAACGTTTTTGTTTAACGTCGTACGGACGGATAAGTGTAGAGTTTTGTCAACGTCTAGACGACGTTGCATTATGACGTTTAATAATAACGTTGTGACAACGTAAAAACTGCATAGGTTTTCCCCCATGTTCTTCATAACGCCCAGATTGTTGCAGAAAATGTTGGCAGCTTGACCTTAGAGTGGTCTTTCGCATATAAGATCTTCTCTTGAAATCGTACACTTTCTGTTGACGCTTGTTAAACCCTATCAATATTTGAAGTTGTTGATACTTTCCTTATTGAATCAAGTTTTATATCAGTGGGATTTTGTTTGAATTTTTTATTGCACCTGAGAAAGTACAGGCTCTTTGAGTTATTGACCTTCACTTATAGTTTGGAGACTTTCAGATCATAACATATGCGCCGCAGGCTGATGGAACCACATTTAAAGTGTCTTTTTGTGTTGTTATGATAACAAGCCCAGTCTGTTCTGTGAGGTTTGCATCACTGGACCGCTAGGCCACAACACGCCACTAATTATTGTAGAACAGGACAAGGGATGATTGCATAGTCAGATTATGGGTCAGGCTCAATCCAGATTGGATTTCGAGCAGCAGAGGCAAACTTATAATTTCAAAATCTGTTGGAGTTAAAGGGACACACCGGCTTACTTTTACCTAATTTAGTGATGTTGAATCACAGACAATAATTTTTCGATGGTTGTTGTAAAAAAAAATCATCAAAATGTCACGTAATTAACGAAAAATGTGAAAAAACAAAACGCGGTCAAAGGTCAGCGTATACGCTTTTCCAGTCGTTGCAACTGTCAAGTTTACGTGACATTGTTTTAAGTAGACTAGTGATCTGTTTATTTATTAATTATAACAATGGCGAGGCATAAGGATCTTGTCTTCATATCCATCAAGCACAAATTCACGTGTAATTAAAAAAACCGACATAAACACTGTCCGATCCACACCATGCAGCTATTCGTCGTCGTCCCGCCGCGCGTGTAGCGCAGGCATCACGTAATGTGACAATAGTTAGGGGATAATAGCTAGGGCTACAGACTAAAACCCTCGTAAAACAAAACGTAATCAATGGTCTGGCTTCTTACCCCTCCACAGGCTCCGAGTTCATGCCTCCGTGGTTTGTCTCTCTGGCCCGGCGAGACACTGCACCGGCTGTGCGGGACATGCCCCCAAGGTTTACCTGCTACAATCCCGGCCATTTCTCGTTGGGCCCCCCTGCCCCCTTTCAATATTGAACATTGTTGCACGGTCTTCTGCGTTCCAGTCAACATTGAGCGGGGGGACGGGGACGGGGGAGAGAATGTTTATTGTGAGACAGGGAATGGTTATTATATGGTTATTGAAACGTAAGGAATGGGTGGCCCAAGCATTTTGGCTGGAATTGTAGCTCCCCACGCTGATGCGCCGTAAAACACGCTTCCGTGCACGGACTCTCTGAATGCGAATCTTACGTTCAATTTTTCATCATTATTTACATCTTGCATCCATAAACTGAATACATAGTCTTTTTCGCCAAATACTCATGAATAATTGAATTTGGTTCAGTAATTTACTTTTATACGGTTGTAAGTAAAACTAATTCTGAAGATCACGTGACTTTTCGGAACCACATTTTGGTTCCGAAAAGTCACGTGAACCACATTTTGGTTCCGAAAAGTCACGTGACCTTTGTTTTTTGTCAAAAACAGCCAAATTTGATGGGTTTTTTTATGAACCAATCTTCTCCATTTCAGGAAGACCTTTAGAATCATGTTTTAGTCTATTTTGTAGCCCAAATAGCCCAACGAAGCCGGTGTGTACCTTTAAGTGTAGAAAAAACTTGAATTGGTCAGTAGTGGTCAGTCCCTCCTGCTACCAATTGCCCAGTTGCCACTTGTGTGCACAAACCATTCTACCTTGACTTGCCACAGTCCTAAAAAAAAAAAAATACACTTACAAAATCTGTGTCTGCAGTTTCTTCCCAGAACATAATCATTTGCAAACTTTTTATATGTGTTCTTCTGAATTGTCTTTGTCCAGTAGGCACAGCTTTTTCTTCAAATGTTTGTGCTGTATGTGTCGCCTCTACATCCCATGGCTCATGAAAAGGTACAGTTGAGTATTATTAAACGTGTAATACAGGTAGCTCTGGTAGAAGAGACAGTTTGTGACCTAAATCAAAAGTTCAGTTTTCGGGAAGTTTCTTCTTCCCCATATCGTTTCTGACGGTAGTCAGCTTGAAAAGCCCTATGGAATTTGCCCCTTGTTCCGGGGCTTGAACTTGGTTGGGAAATCCACAGTAATGCAGGGCTTGCATGTTGCCTACAATATGCAGTAACCACTAGTAAGACCAGAATTTCTGTTACAAGACCAGAATCAAAGAGAGAAATCCATTATCTACACAGTTTAACATGTAAACTGTTTTTATCTGAACAAGCACTGACGCAAAAGTGATTTCATTTCTTTTATGGGGTGGGTAGTTCAAAAACAGAGTTGGAAGATATTTAGCAGATTGAGTCAAAGTTAACATTGGATTTTATATCTTTCTTCCTCAAGTAACTACTTCGTGATGTACATTACATGTATTTTTCGGGTGTGCGTTCCAAATCAAAATGATGGCCTTTGCTCCTGCAGGGTTATGATGTTGCTTGCCACTCGTCAGAATTAAGTGTGTGAGGGCTGAATTTAATTTCTGATCAGACACTTTGGTCTGTGTCTAGCTGTTTGCTGGAGGTGATTTTACCCCGCAAACCAGCTCATGTACACTGCCAAAGAACTGTTTTTTTGCCATCCTTAGAGCAGCCAACTCTCCCTGTTTCTGCGAAAATAAATCCATCTTTCCATGTTCAGATAAACAAATTTGAAAATCTCCCCAATTAATTTAGGTTTTCCCCCATGTTCTTCATAACGCCCAATTTATTGTAGAAAATTTCCTTGACTGCAAGATGAAAATGTTGGCAGCTTGACCTTAGAGTGGTCTTTTGCATATAAGATCTTCTCTTGAAATCGTACACTTTCTAACTTAACTGTTGAAGCTTGTTAAACCCTGTCAATATTTGAAGTTGTTGATACTTTCCTTATTGAATCAAGTTTTATATCAGTGGGATTTTGTTTGAATTTTTTATTGCACCTGAGAAAGTACAGGCTCTTTGAGTTATTGACCTTCACTTATAGTTTGGAGACTTTCAGATCATAACATATGCGCCGCAGGCTGATGGAACCACATTTAAAGTGTCTTTTTGTGTTGTTATGATAACAAGCCCAGTCTGTTCTGTGAGGTTTGCATCACTGGACCGCTAGGCCACAACACGCCACTAATTATTGTAGAACAGGACAAGGGATGATTGCAAAGTCAGATTATGGGTCAGGCTCAATCCAGATTGGATTTCGAGCAGCAGAGGCAAACTTATAATTTCAAAATCTGTTGGAGTTAAGTAACCAAGTGTAGAAAAAACTTGAATTGGTCAGTAGTGGTCACTGATCTCTGGTCAGTCCCTCCTGCTACCAATTACCCACTTGTCACTTGTGTGCACAAACCATTCTACCTTGACTTGCCACAGTCCTAAAAAAAAAAAATACACTTACAAAATCTGTGTCTGCAGTTTCTTCCCAGAACATAATTATTTGCAAACTTTTTATATGTGTTCTTCTGAATTGTCTTTGTCCAGTAGGCACAGCTTTTTCCTCAAATGGTTGTGCTGTCTGTGTCGCCTCTACATCCCATGGCTCATGAAAAGGTACAGTTGAGTATTATTAAACGTGTAATACAGGTAGCTCTGGTAGAAGAGACAGTTTGTGACCTAAATCAAAAGTGCAGTTTTCGGGAAGTTTCTTCCCCATATCGTTTCTGACTGTAGTCAGCTTGAAAAGCCCTATGGAATTTGCCCCTTGTTCCAGGACTTGAACTTGGTTGGGAAATCCACAAGAATAGAGGGCTTGCATGTTGCCTACAATATGCAGTAACCACTAGTAAGACCAGAATTTCTGTTACAAGACCAGAATCAAAGAGAGAAATCCATTATCTACACAGTTTAACATGTAAACTGTTTTTATCTGAACAAGCACTGACGCAAAAGTGATTTCATTTCTTTTATGGGTGGGTAGTTCAAAAACAGAGTTGGAAGATATTTAGCAGATTGAGTCAAAGTTAACATTGGATTTTATATCTTTCTTCCTCAAGTAACTACTTCGTGATGTACATTACATGTATTTTTCGGGTGTGCGTTCCAAATCAAAATGATGGCCTTTGCTCCTGCAGGGTTATGATGTTGCTTGCCACTCGTCAGAATTAAGTGTGTGAGGGCTGAATTTAATTTCTGATCAGACACTTTGGTCTGTGTCTAGCTGTTTGCTGGAGGTGATTTTACCCCGCAAACCAGCTCATGTACACTGCCAAAGAACTGTTTTTTTGCCATCCTTAGAGCAGCCAACTCTCCCTGTTTCTGCGAAAATAAATCCATCTTTCCATGTTCAGATAAACAAATTTGAAAATCTCCCCAATTAATTTAGGTTTTCCCCCATGTTCTTCATAACGCCCAATTTATTGTAGAAAATTTCCTTGACTGCAAGATGAAAATGTTGGCAGCTTGACCTCAGAGTGGTCTTTTGCATATAAGATCTTCTCTTGAAATCGTACACTTTCTAACTTAACTGTTGAAGCTTGTTAAACCCTGTCAATATTTGAAGTTGTTGATACTTTCCTTATTGAATCAAGTTTTATATCAGTGGGATTTTGTTTGAATTTTTTATTGCACCTGAGAAAGTACAGGCTCTTTGAGTTATTGACCTTCACTTATAGTTTGGAGACTTTCAGATCATAACATATGCGCCGCAGGCTGATGGAACCACATTTAAAGTGTCTTTTTGTGTTGTTATGATAACAAGCCCAGTCTGTTCTGTGAGGTTTGCATCACTGGACCGCTAGGCCACAACACGCCACTAATTATTGTAGAACAGGACAAGGGATGATTGCAAAGTCAGATTATGGGTCAGGCTCAATCCAGATTGGATTTCGAGCAGCAGAGGCAAACTTATAATTTCAAAATCTGTTGGAGTTAAGTAACCAAGTGTAGAAAAAACTTGAATTGGTCAGTAGTGGTCACTGATCTCTGGTCAGTCCCTCCTGCTACCAATTACCCACTTGTCACTTGTGTGCACAAACCATTCTACCTTGACTTGCCACAGTCCTAAAAAAAAAAAATACACTTACAAAATCTGTGTCTGCAGTTTCTTCCCAGAACATAATTATTTGCAAACTTTTTATATGTGTTCTTCTGAATTGTCTTTGTCCAGTAGGCACAGCTTTTTCTTCAAATGTTTGTGCTGTATGTGTCGCCTCTACATCCCATGGCTCATGAAAAGGTACAGTTGAGTATTATTAAACGTGTAATACAGGTAGCTCTGGTAGAAGAGACAGTTTGTGACCTAAATCAAAAGTTCAGTTTTCGGGAAGTTTCTTCTTCCCCATATCGTTTCTGACGGTAGTCAGCTTGAAAAGCCCTATGGAATTTGCCCCTTGTTCCGGGCTTGAACTTGGTTGGGAAATCCACAGGAATGCAGGGCTTGCATGTTGCCTACAATATGCAGTAACCACTAGTAAGACCAGAATTTCTGTTACAAGACCAGAATCAAAGAGAGAAATCCATTATCTACACAGTTTAACATGTAAACTGTTTTTATCTGAACAAGCACTGACGCAAAAGTGATTTCATTTCTTTTATGGGTGGGTAGTTCAAAAACAGAGTTGGAAGATATTTAGCAGATTGAGTCAAAGTTAACATTGGATTTTATATCTTTCTTCCTCAAGTAACTACTTCGTGATGTACATTACATGTATTTTTCGGGTGTGCGTTCCAAATCAAAATGATGGCCTTTGCTCCTGCAGGGTTATGATGTTGCTTGCCACTCGTCAGAATTAAGTGTGTGAGGGCTGAATTTAATTTCTGATCAGACACTTTGGTCTGTGTCTAGCTGTTTGCTGGAGGTGATTTTACCCCGCAAACCAGCTCATGTACACTGCCAAAGAACTGTTTTTTTGCCATCCTTAGAGCAGCCAACTCTCCCTGTTTCTGCGAAAATAAATCCATCTTTCCATGTTCAGATAAACAAATTTGAAAATCTCCCCAATTAATTTAGGTTTTCCCCCATGTTCTTCATAACGCCCAATTTATTGTAGAAAATTTCCTTGACTGCAAGATGAAAATGTTGGCAGCTTGACCTCAGAGTGGTCTTTTGCATATAAGATCTTCTCTTGAAATCGTACACTTTCTAACTTAACTGTTGAAGCTTGTTAAACCCTGTCAATATTTGAAGTTGTTGATACTTTCCTTATTGAATCAAGTTTTATATCAGTGGGATTTTGTTTGAATTTTTTATTGCACCTGAGAAAGTACAGGCTCTTTGAGTTATTGACCTTCACTTATAGTTTGGAGACTTTCAGATCATAACATATGCGCCGCAGGCTGATGGAACCACATTTAAAGTGTCTTTTTGTGTTGTTATGATAACAAGCCCAGTCTGTTCTGTGAGGTTTGCATCACTGGACCGCTAGGCCACAACACGCCACTAATTATTGTAGAACAGGACAAGGGATGATTGCAAAGTCAGATTATGGGTCAGGCTCAATCCAGATTGGATTTCGAGCAGCAGAGGCAAACTTATAATTTCAAAATCTGTTGGAGTTAAGTAACCAAGTGTAGAAAAAACTTGAATTGGTCAGTAGTGGTCACTGATCTCTGGTCAGTCCCTCCTGCTACCAATTACCCACTTGTCACTTGTGTGCACAAACCATTCTACCTTGACTTGCCACAGTCCTAAAAAAAAAAAATACACTTACAAAATCTGTGTCTGCAGTTTCTTCCCAGAACATAATTATTTGCAAACTTTTTATATGTGTTCTTCTGAATTGTCTTTGTCCAGTAGGCACAGCTTTTTCTTCAAATGTTTGTGCTGTATGTGTCGCCTCTACATCCCATGGCTCATGAAAAGGTACAGTTGAGTATTATTAAACGTGTAATACAGGTAGCTCTGGTAGAAGAGACAGTTTGTGACCTAAATCAAAAGTTCAGTTTTCGGGAAGTTTCTTCTTCCCCATATCGTTTCTGACGGTAGTCAGCTTGAAAAGCCCTATGGAATTTGCCCCTTGTTCCGGGGCTTGAACTTGGTTGGGAAATCCACAGGAATGCAGGGCTTGCATGTTGCCTACAATATGCAGTAACCACTAGTAAGACCAGAATTTCTGTTACAAGACCAGAATCAAAGAGAGAAATCCATTATCTACACAGTTTAACATGTAAACTGTTTTTATCTGAACAAGCACTGACGCAAAAGTGATTTCATTTCTTTTATGGGGTGGGTAGTTCAAAAACAGAGTTGGAAGATATTTAGCAGATTGAGTCAAAGTTAACATTGGATTTTATATCTTTCTTCCTCAAGTAACTACTTCGTGATGTACATTACATGTATTTTTCGGGTGTGCGTTCCAAATCAAAATGATGGCCTTTGCTCCTGCAGGGTTATGATGTTGCTTGCCACTCGTCAGAATTAAGTGTGTGAGGGCTGAATTTAATTTCTGATCAGACACTTTGGTCTGTGTCTAGCTGTTTGCTGGAGGTGATTTTACCCCGCAAACCAGCTCATGTACACTGCCAAAGAACTGTTTTTTTTGCCATCCTTAGAGCAGCCAACTCTCCCTGTTTCTGCGAAAATAAATCCATCTTTCCATGTTCAGATAAACAAATTTGAAAATCTCCCCAATTAATTTAGGTTTTCCCCCATGTTCTTCATAACGCCCAATTTATTGTAGAAAATTTCCTTGACTGCAAGATGAAAATGTTGGCAGCTTGACCTCAGAGTGGTCTTTTGCATATAAGATCTTCTCTTGAAATCGTACACTTTCTAACTTTACTGTTGAAGCTTGTTAAACCCTGTCAATATTTGAAGTTGTTGATACTTTCCTTATTGAATCAAGTTTTATATCAGTGGGATTTTGTTTGAATTTTTTATTGCACCTGAGAAAGTACAGGCTCTTTGAGTTATTGACCTTCACTTATAGTTTGGAGACTTTCAGATCATAACATATGCGCCGCAGGCTGATGGAACCACATTTAAAGTGTCTTTTTGTGTTGTTATGATAACAAGCCCAGTCTGTTCTGTGAGGTTTGCATCACTGGACCGCTAGGCCACAACACGCCACTAATTATTGTAGAACAGGACAAGGGATGATTGCAAAGTCAGATTATGGGTCAGGCTCAATCCAGATTGGATTTCGAGCAGCAGAGGCAAACTTATAATTTCAAAATCTGTTGGAGTTAAGTAACCAAGTGTAGAAAAAACTTGAATTGGTCAGTAGTGGTCACTGATCTCTGGTCAGTCCCTCCTGCTACCAATTACCCACTTGTCACTTGTGTGCACAAACCATTCTACCTTGACTTGCCACAGTCCTAAAAAAAAAAAAATACACTTACAAAATCTGTGTCTGCAGTTTCTTCCCAGAACATAATTATTTGCAAACTTTTTATATGTGTTCTTCTGAATTGTCTTTGTCCAGTAGGCACAGCTTTTTCTTCAAATGTTTGTGCTGTATGTGTCGCCTCTACATCCCATGGCTCATAAAAGGTACAGTTGAGTATTATTAAACGTGTAATACAGGTAGCTCTGGTAGAAGAGACAGTTTGTGACCTAAATCAAAAGTTCAGTTTTCGGGAAGTTTCTTCTTCCCCATATCGTTTCTGACGGTAGTCAGCTTGAAAAGCCCTATGGAATTTGCCCCTTGTTCGGGGCTTGAACTTGGTTGGGAAATCCACAGGAATGCAGGGCTTGCATGTTGCCTACAATATGCAGTAACCACTAGTAAGACCAGAATTTCTGTTACAAGACCAGAATCAAAGAGAGAAATCCATTATCTACACAGTTTAACATGTAAACTGTTTTTATCTGAACAAGCACTGACGCAAAAGTGATTTCATTTCTTTTATGGGGTGGGTAGTTCAAAAACAGAGTTGGAAGATATTAGCAGATTGAGTCAAAGTTAACATTGGATTTTATATCTTTCTTCCTCAAGTAACTACTTCGTGATGTACATTACATGTATTTTTCGGGTGTGCGTTCCAAATCAAAATGATGGCCTTTGCTCCTGCAGGGTTATGATGTTGCTTGCCACTCGTCAGAATTAAGTGTGTGAGGGCTGAATTTAATTTCTGATCAGACACTTTGGTCTGTGTCTAGCTGTTTGCTGGAGGTGATTTTACCCCGCAAACCAGCTCATGTACACTGCCAAAGAACTGTTTTTTTGCCATCCTTAGAGCAGCCAACTCTCCCTGTTTCTGCGAAAATAAATCCATCTTTCCATGTTCAGATAAACAAATTTGAAAATCTCCCCAATTAATTTAGGTTTTCCCCCATGTTCTTCATAACGCCCAATTTATTGTAGAAAATTTCCTTGACTGCAAGATGAAAATGTTGGCAGCTTGACCTCAGAGTGGTCTTTTGCATATAAGATCTTCTCTTGAAATCGTACACTTTCTAACTTTACTGTTGAAGCTTGTTAAACCCTGTCAATATTTGAAGTTGTTGATACTTTCCTTATTGAATCAAGTTTTATATCAGTGGGATTTTGTTTGAATTTTTTATTGCACCTGAGAAAGTACAGGCTCTTTGAGTTATTGACCTTCACTTATAGTTTGGAGACTTTCAGATCATAACATATGCGCCGCAGGCTGATGGAACCACATTTAAAGTGTCTTTTTGTGTTGTTATGATAACAAGCCCAGTCTGTTCTGTGAGGTTTGCATCACTGGACCGCTAGGCCACAACACGCCACTAATTATTGTAGAACAGGACAAGGGATGATTGCAAAGTCAGATTATGGGTCAGGCTCAATCCAGATTGGATTTCGAGCAGCAGAGGCAAACTTATAATTTCAAAATCTGTTGGAGTTAAGTAACCAAGTGTAGAAAAAACTTGAATTGGTCAGTAGTGGTCACTGATCTCTGGTCAGTCCCTCTGCTACCAATTACCCACTTGTCACTTGTGTGCACAAACCATTCTACCTTGACTTGCCACAGTCCTAAAAAAAAAAAATACACTTACAAAATCTGTGTCTGCAGTTTCTTCCCAGAACATAATTATTTGCAAACTTTTTATATGTGTTCTTCTGAATTGTCTTTGTCCAGTAGGCAAGCTTTTTCTTCAAATGTTTGTGCTGTATGTGTCGCCTCTACATCCCATGGCTCATGAAAAGGTACAGTTGAGTATTATTAAACGTGTAATACAGGTAGCTCTGGTAGAAGAGACAGTTTGTGACCTAAATCAAAAGTTCAGTTTTCGGGAAGTTTCTTCTTCCCATATCGTTTCTGACGGTAGTCAGCTTGAAAAGCCCTATGGAATTTGCCCCTTGTTCCGGGCTTGAACTTGGTTGGGAAATCCACAGGAATGCAGGGCTTGCATGTTGCCTACAATATGCAGTAACCACTAGTAAGACCAGAATTTCTGTTACAAGACCAGAATCAAAGAGAGAAATCCATTATCTACACAGTTTAACATGTAAACTGTTTTTATCTGAACAAGCACTGACGCAAAAGTGATTTCATTTCTTTTATGGGGTGGGTAGTTCAAAAACAGAGTTGGAAGATATTTAGCAGATTGAGTCAAAGTTAACATTGGATTTTATATCTTTCTTCCTCAAGTAACTACTTCGTGATGTACATTACATGTATTTTTCGGGTGTGCGTTCCAAATCAAAATGATGGCCTTTGCTCCTGCAGGGTTATGATGTTGCTTGCCACTCGTCAGAATTAAGTGTGTGAGGGCTGAATTTAATTTCTGATCAGACACTTTGGTCTGTGTCTAGCTGTTTGCTGGAGGTGATTTTACCCCGCAAACCAGCTCATGTACACTGCCAAAGAACTGTTTTTTGCCATCCTTAGAGCAGCCAACTCCCCCTGTTTCTGCGAAAATAAATCCATCTTTCCATGTTCAGATAAACAAATTGAAAATCTCCCCAATTAATTTAGGTTTTCCCCCATGTTCTTCATAACGCCCAATTTATTGTAGAAAATTTCCTTGACTGCAAGATGAAAATGTTGGCAGCTTGACCTCAGAGTGGTCTTTTGCATATAAGATCTTCTCTTGAAATCGTACACTTTCTAACTTTACTGTTGAAGCTTGTTAAACCCTGTCAATATTTGAAGTTGTTGATACTTTCCTTATTGAATCAAGTTTTATATCAGTGGGATTTTGTTTGAATTTTTTTATTGCACGGGAAAGTACAGGCTCTTTGAGTTATTGACCTTCACTTATAGTTTGGAGACTTTCAGATCATAACATATGCGCCGCAGGCTGATGGAACCACATTTAAAGTGTCTTTTTGTGTTGTTATGATAACAAGCCCAGTCTGTTCTGTGGGTTTGCATCACTGGACCGCTAGGCCACAACACGCCACTAATTATTGTAGAACAGGACAAGGGATGATTGCAAAGTCAGTTATGGGTCAGGCTCAATCCAGATTGGATTTCGAGCAGCAGAGGCAAACTTATAATTTCAAAATCTGTTGGAGTTAAGTAACCAAGTGTAGAAAAAACTTGAATTGGTCAGTAGTGGTCACTGATCTCTGGTCAGTCCCTCCTGCTACCAATTACCCACTTGTCACTTGTGTGCACAAACCATTCTACCTTGACTTGCCACAGTCCAAAAAAAAAAAAAATACACTTACAAAATCTGTGTTTTGCTTTTTTCCCAGAACAAAAATTATTCAAACTTTTTATATTGTTCTTTGAATTGTCTTTGCCCGGGGCACGCTTTTTCTTAAAAATGTTTGTGCTGTATGTGTCCCCTCTAATCCCATGGTCATGAAAGGTCGTTGAGTATTAAAAAACGTGTAATCAGGTAGTTTGGTGAGAAAAAGTTTGTGACCTAAATAAAAGTTAGTTTTCGGGAAGTTTCTTTTCCCCATTCGTTTCTGCGGTGTCGTTGAAAACCCCTATGGAATTTGCCCCTTGTTGGGGGCTTAAATTTGGGGGGGGGGGGGGGGGGGGGGGGGGGGGGGGGGGGGGGGGGGGGGGGGGGGGGGGGGGGGGGGGGGGGGGGGGGGGGGGGGGGGGGGGGGGGGGGGGGGGGGGGGGGGGGGGGGGGGGAAAAAAAAAAAAAAAAAAAAAAAAAAAAAAAAAAAAAAAAAAAAAAAAAAAAAAAAAAAAAAAAAAAAAAAAAAAAAAAAAAAAAAAAAAAAAAAAAAAAAAAAAAAAAAAAAAAAAAAAAAAAAAAAAAAAAAAAAAAAAAAAAAAAAAAAAAAAAAAAAAAAAAAAACTTTTAAAGTTTGGGACTTTCAGACATAACATTGGCGCAGGTGGGAACCCACTTTTTAAAGTGTCTTTTTGTGTTGTTATGTAACAAGCCCAGTCGTTCTGTGGGGTTTGCATCACTGGCCGCTAGGCCACAACACGCCACTAATTATTGTAAAAGGACAGGGATGATTAAAAAGTCGTTTTGGGTCGGCTAAACCCAGATTGGATTTGAGGCAGGGGCAAACTTTTAATTTCAAAATTGTTGGAGTTAAGTAAAAAAGTGTGAAAAAATTTAAATTTGGCGTAGTGGTAGTCTGGGTAGCCTCCGTACAATTTCCCCATTGTACTTGTGTGCCAAAACCTTCTCCTTGATTTGCCCGTCCTAAAAAAAAAAAAAAACACTTCAAATCTGGTCTCAGTTTCCCCAGAACAAATTATTTGAAAATTTTTATTTGTGTTCTTCGAATTGTCTTTGCCGGGGACCTTTTTTTTCAAAGTTTGTGGATGTGCGCCTACACCTGGCTCTGAATGACAGGGTAATTTCGTGTTCGGTGGGTAAAAGGACTTTTGGACCAAATCAAAAGGCAGTTTTGGGTAGCCCCCATTGCTGGGAGTGGAAAACCCCTATGGTTTGCCCTTGTTGGGGGGTTAAAATTGGGTTTGGGGAAATCCACAGGAATGGGGCTTGATTTTGCCTACAATATGCAGTAACCACTGTAAGACCAAAATTTCTGTTAAAAGACCAAAATCAAAGGAGAAATCCATTATCTAAACAGTTTAAATGAAAAAAGTTTTTATTGAACAAGCACTGACGAAAAAGTGTTTTCCCCTTTCTTTTATGGGGGGGGGTAGTTCAAAAAAAAGGTTGGAAGAATTTAGGTTGAGTAAAAGTAACTTGGATTTTATATTTTCTTCCTAATTTAAATACTTGTGATGTAATTACATGATTTTTCGGGTGTGCGTTCCAAATAAAAAATGGGGCCCTTTGCCCCTGCGGGTTATGATGTTGCTTGCCCCTCGTCAAAAATTAAGGTTGGGGGCTGAATTTAATTTTGATCAGACATTTTGGTCTGTGTCTAGGTTTGCTGGAGGTGATTTTACCCGAAAACCAGCTCATGTACACTCCCAAAAGAACTGTTTTTTTGCCCCCTTCGGCAGCCAATTCCCTGTTTCTGCGAAAAAAAAATCCTTTTTTCCCTTTTAGATAAAAAAATTTGAAAACCCCCCCAATTATTTAGGTTTTCCCCATGTTCTTCATAAACGCCAATTTATTGAAAAAAAATTTTCCCTTGATGAAGTAAAAATTTGTTGGCAGTTTGCCCTTTGGTGGTCTTTTGCATTAAGATTTCTTTAAAATGTCCTTCAATTTTACTGTTAAAGCTTTTTTAAACCCTGTTATTTGAATTTTGTTGAACTTTCCTTTTGAATAAAGTTTTATATCAGTGGTTTTTGTTTAAATTTTTTATTGCCCCTGAGAAAGAAAAGGTCTTTGAGTTTGCCCTTATTTTGTTGGAGACTTTCAGTCATAAATATGCGCCGCAGGCTGTTGGAAACCCACTTTAAAGTGTCTTTTGTGTTGTTATGTAACAAGCCCGGTCTGTTTGTAGGTTTGCATACTGGACCCGGGGCCACAAACGCCACTAATTTTGTGAACAGGACAAGGGATGATTGCAAAGGATTATGGGTCAGGCCAAATCCAGATTGGTTTTTGAGCAGCAGAGGCAAACTTATAATTTCAAAATCTTTTGGGGTTTAAAGCCCAAAGTGTAGAAAAAACTTGAATTGGTCGTAGTGGTCACTGATCCTGGCAGTCCCCCTGCTACCAATTCCCCATTTGTCATTGTGTGCACAAACCATTTACCTTGACTTGCCACGCCCAAAAAAAAAAAAATACACTTACAAAATTGTGTCTGCGTTTTTTCCCCAGAACTAATTATTTGAAAACTTTTTATAGTGTTCTTTGAATTTTTTTTTTTTTTCTTTGGCACAGCTTTTTTCTTCAATGTTTTGTTTTATTGTCGCCTCTACACCCCATGGCTCTGAAAAGGTACATTTGAGTTTTTATTAAACGTGTAATA
>JASTWB010000409.1:0-19072 GCA_032158295.1 Pycnopodia helianthoides | reverse complement strand
GAAAATGAGTATGTCACCTAGTTTTATTGGTCATTTTCAGTCCTCTTTAATAAAAATGTTTCTGGATTTTTTTTAGTCTTTAGATTATAACTGCATGTGGAACAAAAGGGCATTGTGTTTGGTATTGATACTAAAAGACAACATTAAGGAGCATGACAAATGTCTTTGTTTCCTTACCATTTAGTTCCTCTTCCATCATTGAAAAAGAAAAGAAAACTCCCCTGGGAAGCCTTATAGTTCTTTTCCCTCTTCAGGCCTTCTTTTCTGCTAATTAGATCTCCGACATATTCAAGAAGAAAATCACCCCTATTAAAGGGTTTTGTTGTAAAAACACCACTTCCTGAAAAGAGCAGAGTGTTATATAAGAACTACTTACAAATGTTAACAGCTGTTTGAAATTAATTTCAAATATACATACAAATATTAAATAAAACATATTTTTCACATTATAAATTTTTACATTTTAGCTTAAAGGGATGGTACACCACTGATTATTTAAATGCATCAACATATGCAATTAGCCTACATTTTGAGAATAAAGAGATCTTTAACACCCCTTACAAAGATTCTGCCTTTTGATAGGTGTAGAGCGCGTCACATGATATGTCTTATTTATACTAGAAACAAAAAGAACAGGACGCACTATACACGCCGCAAACAATGTACTACACCCATAACAACCAGTGTACTATCTCATAGCAACCAATTTACTAGACCCATAGGCACAATAATTTAGGGGGTGTTATAAAACAAAAATTTACTGCTTTTACAAGTGCTTAATGGCTAAAACTACGACTCTCTGAGAGATCCCCTGAGCAATCTATTTCCCCACAGCTTGGCCACGGGAAAATAGAACACTCCGGGAATCGCCTCAGGAGTTGTAGTTTTAACCATAGCACTTGAAGCAGTCAATATAGCATATTTTAATGCTAAATGAATCTACCTTTCAGATGCTGTGCAAAATATCAAATTGTCACCAACACTCGAGATGTATAAAGTTTAAAACTATTGTCTAATGAAAATTCCACATGAGCTGATTTATTTTGTAATTACTCACCAATATATTTGTCAATATGCTTCACTTCAAAACCTTCTCTATCTGATTTCCCAATGTAGGACTTGGCCTCTATCATTGGCTGCACTTGACGTGCTCTAAGTAACCTACGCTTGGCCATGTTGCTCTGAAGAAAAAACAAACATGTATATATATATATATAATTCTGGAAATCATATTGTTTTAAATAACAAACTTGGCAAATTGCTAATACCCCCTAAATGGGAATATTTCTGTTTCTTTTTGTGTGATGTTATGATACTTAGACAGAAGTTTATATGTTAAGGCACATTCAAGACCTGCACATTTTCATATTCAACCAAGTGATAAGTTTCTACACAAAGATAATTGTATTTTAAAGATCTACTTCAACGGCACTAAGATAATTTAAACTTTGGCGAAATCCAATCAATTTGTGTTTAATGATTACGTATATATTAAGGAAAATACTTAGCGGTAATTGCGTAATTAAAAAAAAAGGTCATTTAGGCCAGCGTTCAGCAGCTCCTCATACCGAGTTTTTGGAAACAGCCTGTCACGTGATGAAAATATACCATAGACTCTGATGACGTACATGAATGGAGACGGCTTGTTTACCCCCCGCGCAGCGAAGTGTGTTTATTGTACGCGTCTATAGTTACTCACACAGTAAACGAGGACAAAATGTCAGACTTTAGCGGATCGTGGGAGGAACACAGTGTGGACGAAGAAGAATTAGGAAATACAGATGATAGTATTGATAGTGAGGATAGCTCTGACGGTGGAGGGAGCTCTTCCGAAGACGAAGAGGGCGTTGATGAAGCTGGGGGAGTGCTTGACGAGGAAGTGCGAGGTGCCAAACCATACAGGTTTGAGCCACTGGCCGCCGATGATCGTGAACGTGCGAATCCTGATGCAGGAGGTCGACTAAACAATACTGAATGGTGAGTCCCACAGGTTTTTTGAAGAACAAACAATGCTATGTTTACTGTTGTTTATCGTCATGAAGTACTTATTTATCTATACGGCATATGAGGCCGCTATAATGGATAGAAATAGCAGCAGAAAGTTGATTTTTTTTTCTCACGAAATGGTTGCTGTTGTCCAATATGGTTCACGTTTTCATGATACATTGAATCGGTGTCACTCAAAAATTGTTCCCTTTGGGTTAGTGCAGGTATCCTTATCGGAGAACCGGGTTCCATGGAGAAAGGAAAATAGATGAATGTTGTTTTATTTGTTTCTGTATTTCCTTGTTTATCCATTAATTTTTTCACAATACAATCATCAAATCTCAGTGTGTCGGAGATAACATTTATTTTCAGTACCGAACTGATCCTGACAAGCCGTATTTTCTGTCAGTGTCACTGTTGAACCGCATTTATTTTTTTATTTCTTTTAGCAAATGATTGAGGTAGGTCCTAGTCCTAGGATTAGTTTTTATGTCAAGCTCATTTGCTAATTATTTCTCAAAATTTTTTCTTTAGGCTAGTATGATATGTCATGTTTATTCTTTAAAACAGAACTACAATTACAAACCACTTTTCAAATAAATAAAAAAATAAAAAAATTCCCAGAGACACAAAGTAAGAACAACGGCCATTGATAAACAATGCGAAACATTGCGTGATTTTTTACTTAGATGTATAAATGAGACACGCATCGTTTCAATCCCCACTCATTTTGTATTACCCCCGTTCATGTAAAATTAGTTAATGGTCATGAACATAGTCCATCCTATGTCAGTACAGCAACACTTTCATCCATTAATTTTCTGTTATTTAAATTTTTCTTTCAGGTGCTCATGCGGACACTGTGTGGTCCAACCAATGGCAGTGAACTCCATCTGCTGTAAGGAAGTGCAGAAGACAAGAGCCCAAATGGCAGCATTGAACATTGATGTAGAGGATGAAAACCAAAGCCTTGCTGTGCATGATTGGTTTGAAGCAGTCTGTCTGCACCCGGCTGTACTTCAAACCGCGTATTTACAGTACCGGTGAATACTATGGCAGAGATGCAGTTGAAGGGACTCTAGACCAGTAAGTGTCTTTTTTTAATTGAACTGTAAAATTAATGTAAGGAGCAAACCCTCCCCCCCAAAAAAAATTATTACGCCTCTTACCTGACCCCGAGTATAATTGACTGTTGGATTAGATTTATACAACTCAGAAAAACGAATAACCATAAAACCTGTACAAGATTTTTTCTAAACACTTTGATCTCTGTCACAATTGTTGAGTATGTTACAGCTTATGACTTCTTTAAAGAACCCAAAAGTGTGTGTGTGAGTTTGTAGTGACATTCAAACCGAGGACTTACAACAAAAGGGACAATAGGTCCACATTTGTTATCACAAAGGAAAACAATGGGGTCCACGTTTGTCTTGACAAAGAGTTGAACAAAGGAGAGTCCACGATTGGAGCTCATGACACACTTGAGTGTGTGTGTGTGAGAGCTTACACATGCCAACTTACGGAGCAATGCTACCCCATAAGGTTTTCTTTGTTCTGGTGGTGACCCAAATAGGATTTCTTCAGAAAAAGGAATATTAGAACAACAATGGAAGTATCCCTGTAACTGCCATATGTAAGGGTGTGTGTGTGTGTGTGTGGGGGGGGGGGGGGTTCTCCTACAAGTTGTTCAACTGGACAAATCAGAAGAGTATATTTCCACCCATACTCGTACATGATTTCTTCAAAATGGGAAAACTGTGTTTTTAAACAAAAATTGATATCAAATGTTTACCTAATTTGATTTTCTTCTACTACTTTGTTTGCAGAAGAAACCGCCATGTTGCTTACAGGCAAGTTGTCAGATGGTGTATGTACGGGCTACCTCGGAAGGTTCAACAGAGTGCCACTTCCTTCAACAGAGTGCCACTTCCAAGGACATATCCCAACCCCAATGGACAATATAAAGGGTTTACCCGCCACTTGACTAATAGTAACTTAAAAAACCCTAAAATTTATTGCCAATCATATTGTAAGAATTCCTCTTCTCACTCGAATTTAGTGTGGTATTTTTAGCCCCTATAGTTGATAAAATGTTTGTAAATGAGACTCAAAAAATAGATGTACAAATTATTTGTCAAACATAAAGCTCATGCTGTTGTGTCTCTCACTGGAAAATAGTGAAATGCATTCAACTTACATGTACATATTACAAACATGGAAGTTATATAGCAAAGAGGCTTCAAAAGGCGAACTTTTTTGAGAACCACCATCTTTGATAAAAATCTGTTAATATTTGGCTCACTGAGATGGGATGTGTGTCATTACAAGAACAATGTCTATAATCAGGTGAGGTTTGCGCCGACACCATAGGTAAAATCTCTTTTGAGTAGTGGTGGTTCTGAAAAGAAAGAGTGGTTTCAAAACTTGATTTTTTGATCAGTATGCGCTGATCCTCTTCAGGAAGTTGTCAAACCACCTGCTTTTTTTTTAAAACCACCACTACTCACAAGATTTTATACATGGCATCACTGCAAACCTGATCCCACCATGCAAAGTTTCAAATCATACTATGATCAAAACATGTTCTGCTAATCTAGTAGTGGTTCATGGTTTTCAAAAAGGTTTTCAGAATTGAGGATACAAACATGGTGGGATTGGTGGCCTCCATTTACTCTAAATTTTCAGTGTGTTACAATCATTTTTAGATGATCCATGAGTAAATGACAATAAACACTTTTAATAATATACACATATCAGTCTTTAGTCTTTATGAGTATTATTTTATTTCAAGAAAAATAGAATAAAACAACAATTGTTTTTGCAAAGTCAACTACCCCTCTGAAGTAAATAAATAGAAAGCAGCTTAATTAATAAATTAAAGGGACACGTTGCCATTAAAAGAAAATGTAACTATGGGTTCCTTACCCTTCTTGCATATACTACATGGTAATGTAAATGACCACCTTATGTACAAAAAGCAATATTTTTGGAGTTAAGAGTACAGTGTACATGTAATACTTAATGTCAAGAAAAGTTGTATTACCAAAGTTGACCTCTCTGTCTAGTTTTAATTTTCATTGAGTAATTAAATAGAAAACAGCTAAATTAAAAGGGAACGTTGCAAAACTAATTCCATGTGATCCTTACTCTTCTTGCCTACAGACATTCTAAAAGACCTTATCAAAATGTTCAGCTCTTTGTAGACTTTTAAGAAAATGTAAACAAACATTTCAAATTGCAGTCAAAGCTTAGAAAGACAGGTTGTCTGGCAAATTGTCAAAAAGAAGTGTAAGTGTTTTGTGTTTGCCCTGGATTGAAAACACATTACACATGAAATATGCAAACCCCAATACATGTACTCCAACTCCTCTTTTTCTCCCCCCAAAAACTCCTTTAGTTCACCATGCAATATGCACAAACTGGGGCTGCTCATTAATCTAACTAGCAAACAAGTTTGTGGTTGATCCCCCTTCTAACAAATAATAATAACAATAACAAATAAGTACGGTACACATGTGTACATGTACTCAATAAAACCCTACATTTAAATTACCAGATGTGGTTGTGGTCAAATAAAAGCTACATGGGCATTAAAACAACTCTTCTCATAAGATAATAAATGGTGTACAAAAAATATGTACAATACATGTATAATCAATAAAGAAAAAAATCCACAATGGCTTGATGAATTAATCATATTTTACCATCAGAAATAATCCTCTGCATTAACAACAAGGTGTTTAAACTATGTCAACAGTATCTCTTTAATACATGTAATAGGAGGACAAAATAAACCTTTCTTTCATTTTAATAATTCTGCTTGAAACAAAATTGCAAACAGACATGAGTCATGCATCTCAAACCTAGGGGTTTATAAATTTGTTCAAAATCTTGAAGGAAATTGTTAACTTTTTAAGATATTCACAAGTCAGGCCTGGAATTACATGGAGGCCACGGAGGCCATGGCCTTCGTTGCCCTTGTGTTGGCCTTGGTGCCCCTTCAAAAGTCTCCCATAGACTTTAAGATTTTCCAATGGAAGTACCCTTTACAAAATGAAAATGGCCTTGCCCTCTCCAAGATGAAATTCCAGGCCTGACAAGTGTATGATTATGCAAAGTAAATTTGATTATTATTCCGATACTGCACATTTTGATGTGTAATGAAATAAAAATAACCCTATATCCAACTCGGGTCCAGGCATTTTGAAGCTGACCCCCACCCCCCGCGGTTGAATATTTCTCCCCTAAACATAATTAAGGTTGTTTCTGCAACAAGCCAGTAAACCGTTTCATTACCTCCTCTGATGTGATTGAACTTTCCATCACATTAGATGGGAGAAGTTGTTCACCAGTGGGCTCCTGTCACCATACTTAGCATATATTCAGCAAAAGCTTCTTGCAAAACCTGAACAAAAGATCAAAACAAACATTGTATTTAACCTCTAAGTCAAATGTCATAATTTGGGCATTGTATTCACACACATGTATGGCTTTGCCCTTTGTAGGCACAAGTAATTTTTTACCATGGTCCTTCCCCCGTACTCCTCCCCCAGGGATACAATTGTTGAGTAGAATGGCGCCCTCTAGGGACCATGTTTGTTCTACATGTGTTGATTCTAAGTATGTGATTCTCTAGTGACTGGTTGATCCTCACTCTCTAATAAAGTCACACAGTTGTTCTGACAGATGATTAACACTCGTCTATGTGTCACTAAAGTATTAACTAATTGCCTAACTGCTCGTCTACGCAACATGGTGGCAGCGGTGGTGGAGGTCACTTCTCTTGAAAAGAACTAAAAATTGCCCGGTCTGGAAATCCGCCGTTGCCAATTTACGGACTAACGTTACGGTATGTAAACACGTTTCGTTTCCATGTGATCTCCACTGCTACTCAGTGTGACTGTACTGTTCAACGATCAACAACAACGTTCTCGAACTTTCTCTGTATTATTGCTGACTACTCTAAAGTTATCTACAATCAGAATATAGTGTCAACATGGCTACAGCAGCTCGTCCAGTTAGTGGAATAAAACCACCACAGCCGCCAGACTTTGGGACTGTGAAGCACCTCTCTGAAAATTGGAGGCTATTCAAACAAAAGTGGATGAACTATGCTGTGATCACAACGCTTGCTACTCATGATCGAGCTTACCAAGTTGCACTGTTACTTCATACACTTGGTGATGAAGGTCTGAAAATCTATAATGGATTTCAATTTGACACTACTGAAGATGTTCGTACTACAGATGAAATTCTTGCAAAGTTTGACTCCTTTGCAGTTGGTGAAGTGAATGAGACCTACGAAAGGTTCCTGTTCAATAAAAGGGAACAAAAAGAGGGAGAATCATTGGAATCCTTCATTGCAGCAGTTCGCAGCCTCATGAAAACTTGCAATTATCACATGGACTCGCAAGATTCTATCCTAAGAGATCGCATTGTGCTAGGAATCCGTGAACAGGAAACACAAAAGCTATTACTACGTGAGCACAAACTAACTCTGGATCTTTGTATCAATATTTGCAAGGCAGCTGAGAATGCCAACACGCAAGGAAAAATATTGAGGCCTGAGTCGGGGGATGTTCCCTCAATAAAGAAAGTCCGTGGATCACAACAAAAATCTACTACAAAGCGGGCACCACGGAAAACTGCTGCTAAAGCTAAACCACCCTCTGACAAGAGAAAGCCCTTCTCTACTGCTCCTCAAAAGCGTGAGTGTAATTTCTGTGGTTTAACTCATGTGATGAACAAAGCTGACTGTCCGGCCTGGGGCAGAACATGTACCAATTGCAAAGGAAAGAACCATTTTCAGGCCAAGTGCAAGAAAACAAAGGTGCACACAGTGCATGACAATTTTGATTGTTATTCTGACTCTGAAGACGAATATGATGCATACCTCGCAAATGTAAACAGTAAAAGGCGAAAAATCATCACAGCCAAATTAGGAGTAAATGGCTGCCACATTCGTTTTCAAATGGACACAGGTGCAGACGTCAACACTATCTGTCATAGATTTGTTCATAAGGAACAAGTTCAGCCTACTAAAGTAAAGCTAGTAATGTGGAACGGCACAAAGGTCAAGCCTGTAGGGGAAGCGAGGATCCCTATCATTAATGTTCGGACAGGTGAACAACACACTGTTGTTTTTATTGTTGTGCCCAATGATCTGAACTGCTTACTAGGTTTGAAAACACTGACCGACATGCGCCTAATAACTATAAACAAAGATCGATTCATTGTGGGCATAACCAGCCAAAGAAATCAGCCACTGGGAGATCTTGGATTGGCTAGACTCCAAGTCGATCCGACAAAGAAACCTCGAACATTGCCTTGTCGCAAACTACCCATTGCACTCAAAGCAGACGTTCACACAGAACTTGACAACCTTGTGGAACGCGGTGTACTCATCCCTGTCACCGAACCTACCCAGTGGGTAAGTCAAATGGCTGTTGTCCGAAAATCGAATGGCAAACTACGCATTTGCATTGACCCGCAACCACTCAATGAAGCACTCATGAGAGAACATTATAAGTTACCTACCGTTGATGACGTACTTCCAATGCTACATGATGCTAAAGTGTTCAGCAAACTTGATGTAAAGGAAGCTTTCTGGCATGTTAAACTGGATGAGGAATCCAGTAAGCTAACAACAATGATTACTCCATTTGGACGCTTTCGCTGGAATAGATTACCTTTCGGACTGAAGGTAAGCAGCGAAATCTTTCAGCGTAAACTCATGGATGCACTGAGTGGACTTGATGGTATATTCACGATTGCCGATGACATTACAATTGCTGGATGTGGACGCACAAAAAGTGAAGCCATCAAAGACAATGATGTGAAACTCGCTAATTTGTACCAGCGGTGCAAAGAACAGCACATCATGCTGAATGAGACCAAAAAGGAAATTGGAAAGTCTGAGATCCAGTTTCATGGTCACCGCTTCACGGATCAAGGTGTGAAAGTAGATAAGTCCAAAGTGGAGGCCATACTAAATATGCCGCACCCAACAGACATCCAAGGAGTGAAACGTTTATGTGGAATGGTGCAGTATATGGCAAAATTCCTACCCAACCTTGCTGCCGATCTCGAGCCGATCAGAGCCCTTACTAGAAAGGACACCGAGTGGAATTGGTCTACTGCTTGTGACAATGCACTGGAAACTGTGAAACAAAAGCTGTCTGCCACTCCAGTACTTGCATACTTTGACACAAATAAGGACATTGTACTCCAAGTAGATAGCAGCAAGGATGGCATTGGAGCTGTTCTGCTACAAGATGGGAGACCTGTAGAATATGCATCTCGCACACTCACCACTACTGAAAGGAACTGGGCACAAATTGAGAAGGAACTACTGGCTGTAGTTTATGGGCTTGAACGCTTTGATCAGTATACCTACGGCAGTAAAGTAACTGTCCAGAATGATCATAAGCCACTTGCATCTATCATGAGAAAGCCACTCAGTCAGGCTCCTAAACGACTACAAGCCCTCATGATGAGAGTCCATCGTTATGATATGGATTTTAATTTTCTCAAGGGGTCAGAACTCATCATCGCTGACACCCTAAGCCGTGCCTACATTGACTCACCTGACCTCCGACCTCGCATCATGACAATCAATTTCTTTCCTGACATATCTGATGTCAGACTGCAAGAGGTCAGGGAAGCTACATCCAGGGACGTGACGTTGCAAGTTATGCAATCACTCATTCTTGATGGATGGCCTGATGACAAGTGCCAAGTACCAAATGAAGCACGTCCTTACTATGATTTCAGAGATGTACTCAGTTATGAGGATGGAGTTATCCTTAAAGGCGAATCCATCGTCATTCCGAAATGTCTGAGGCATGACATTTTGAAGAGATTGCACTCCGCTCACATGGGCTACAACAGCATGATACGCCGTGCACGATCCCTCGTTTTTTGGCCCAACATGGCCAAAGACATCAAGCAGCTCGTGGATACATGCGAACCTTGTCAAGAGTTGAAACCTCGTAACCTGAGGGAGACACTCAAGCCACAAGATGATGGAAAATGCCCATGGGACAAAATCGCAAGTGATATCTTTGAGGCAAAAGGCCGACAATATTTAGCAACCATTGACTACTACACTAACTTCATTGAAGTTGATTACTTGCAGACAACCACCACTACCAAGTTGATATCTGTGTACAAAAAGCAGTTTGCTCGATTTGGTATTCCTACAGTGCTCACAACGGACTCTGGTTCGCAATTCACATCAGGAGAATTCCAGAATTTCTTAAAGGACTGGGGAATTATTCATGTTCGATCCTCCCCAGGACATCACAGTGCTAATGGAAAAGCTGAGGCAGCAGTAAAAGTAGCCAAACACCTGATAATGAAAGTACGCAAAGATGGGACTGATCCAAACATCGCACTGTTGGAGCAGCGCAATACCCCCCGTGCAGACACTGGCAAGAGCCCAGCTGAGATGATTTTTGGCTATAAACCCCGTACCATGCTTCCTCGTTTTCAGAAGGATTACCGTGAACCAGATGTTGTGAGACGAAAAGCAAAACGCAGAAATGCTGTGAAACAATACTACGATCGCAGAGCTCATGATCTACCGCAACTACATCCCGGCCAAACAGTTTATTTTGAGCTCAGGGAACATGACCGCTGGATCCTTGGCAAGATTGTTGAAGTTGTGGGTGATCGCACCTATTTGATTGAAGGACAAAACAATGGCCTGTATCGTCGGAATCGCGTGCAAATACGTCCTACCAAGGTGGAAATGCCCAAATACACACCACCACCGTGGATGCCACACACCAACTCTGGGACCAAGCCAATGCCTCGCCAAAACCCGCGATGTGAACCCCATGACAAAGTCAACCCAACGCCGAACACTGATCAAGGACCCCAACCTCACACAAAACCACCCATTCCAGAACAGACAATCCGCAAAAGTGATCGAATCAGAAAGGAACCAAGCTATCTGAAAGACTATGTTCGGAACTGAACTGTTTAAGTAATGGACTGCTACACAAAGTTCATATGGATAAGACATTTAGGGACTCAGATAAACATAACTTTTTATTTCATAAGAATTTTCACTACAAAAAAGCATTTTCTTGTCTATCCTGTTGACCTTGACCTACTAGTCACAAAATATTTATAGCAATTGGATGTGTTTTCTTTTTAGAACAATAACTTTTCGAAAGCAAGAAAAGCACAAAATTTGGATTTGTTTAAAAAAACAAACAAAAAATTGTGTTTAATTTTTCTTGGGTCAAAACAAGAAGAAAACAAAACAGGGGCATCTCATTTTTTGTTTCGATTATGCCTCTCATTCACCAAGTCCATTTGTTATTATTTCTGAAGACAAATAACTTCAAAGTTTCAAAAGAAATTTGTTTATGTTTTGTTTTGGTTGTTAAAACATTCATGCAACCTGTCTAAAAAAAAAAAGGAAAAAGGAGGATGTTGAGTAGAATGGCGCCCTCTAGGGACCATGTTTGTTCTACATGTGTTGATTCTAAGTATGTGATTCTCTAGTGACTGGTTGATCCTCACTCTCTAATAAAGTCACACAGTTGTTCTGACAGATGATTAACACTCGTCTATGTGTCACTAAAGTATTAACTAATTGCCTAACTGCTCGTCTACGCAACAACAATGATGTTGAAAGCAAACTAAACTGGAAAAGCAATGTAAGGTCAATAATGAAGTCTGTAGGTTGTACTTGAAGTTGAAGGGGAGTCTTGTACACATGTATGTGCACTGGGATGACAAGGTCAAGGAGGTGAAGTAGAATTGGTAACTAGTTACAAACTTTCCTAAACTTCAAACTCGAATCATGCTCACAATCACATCGAGTGAAAAGGAAAATTGTTGATGGTTGTGGTAGCCCTACTATTGAGTTTGAAATCTCTTGCGAGAAGTGCATGTTTTGAAATGAAAAGAAACGATGGTAAAATATCAACTACATACTCATAGAACTTAGTTTTAGAACTTAAAAGTTGCTTACCCAGCTCTTCTCTCTTTTATGCCAGACGAGTGTTGGCTGAATCGCTTAGTTTCATTTGGCTGTGCCTGTTTTACTCTCTGTTTGAAAAGATGATGGCACTGCAGATGGGGATTTCATGGTTGGGAATGAACCTAGCTTAAGCCTGTTATAGCTTTTTAATCCAAAACTGCTCTTTAGTTGCGATGTTGCAACCCGACAGTCGTCCGTAAAATGGGCACTGCAAATCATGGTCCATTTTGACACCGTGAAACCCTTCCGTGTGTTGGTCACGGAACGCACCCATTCCCTTCTCTGGACAGGATCTCTTGGGAATCGAAATAAAAACTCACATCTGGGTTCCTATCTGCGTTCCGAGTACATGTACATCCACCAACAGAACATGAGTTCGGCATGGTCAATTCTCACGTCTTAACTTGGTGAATGTCTTCGAATAATGAGATCATCACACATAGTTACCGTGTAAACACACGACACGTCGCTACTTCCTGGTTTCCCCTTTCTTACAAGTACGTCATCATTCGCTGGTTCACCCACGTATCTTATAGTTGGTTCGTGGTGCGCGTAAATACACGTGCTTCAGTATGGGACATGCATGGTGCCTATGGAGGGAGCCATGGAAGCGCGCGAGTTTTTAAAAACCCTAAGATCGGATTATTTTTTCCGGTTAAAATTACGAAAAAAATATATGTTTAAAACAATCCAATCTACAAGGTCAGAATACTTAATAACATTATGTATAAGATTCAGCAATTTGTTTTATTTCGCAGTTATTGCTGAAGTAGATCTTTAAAGGAACTTTTGTCAAGGATTCGTAGATCCAACCACCAGGGTTTAAATCATTTTTGGTTGATATGAATGATTGGTCAAATGGTTATTTTGATTCAAGGCAAGATGGAACTAGGAAACCTTAGAACTGGAACAGCTGACTGCTGTGTATATCAATATTAGAAAAAAATAGAGAAGAATTGTGAAGAGTCTACACACATCAGAATTTCACACTTACCTTTGATTACTACGTAGGCCTAAACAATAGAGTAAGCAGCAGCATGACTATAAGCAAAAGTAATAGGATCACAATGACATGTGCCGATCTAATTAGGTGTTGCTGTCTCTTGTGTTCAGGTCGACGTATGATCCTAATAAAATGTTGGATATTGTCTTCTGTAACAGTCCCAATAACAACCTGATTTGGAGTGGGTCTAGCTGGTACTGGTGGTCTGTAACTTTGCATTTTAACCTTCCTGTTTACTTTTGACCTGTTCCCACAAAATGAGAATAAAATTTGTATTAGGCCTACTAACTTTAAAACCATGACGTTTTGAAAACATTCAAATCCTTAATTTGCTAGTTTTTGATGGATTCAATCAGTTGCAGAGCACTGAGTGTATATTAGTATAGGCCTAGAGCAGTACGTAGTGTACATTTTAGTAGAGTGTGTACAAAACATAAAATACAACTGTTGATAGTTTTTTAATTTATATTTATAATCGTCAAGAAATAATAACTTTAGTAAATAACATTAGGCCGTACTTTATAGCATATAGAATAGTAAACTATCCTTACGCTACATCATTTGCACCCTTTCTCTATCAGTCAAAAAAGCAACAATTTTGTAATTCAACACACTTGTATTTGTAAAGTTGTGTCGTTTTCACTTTCGTTGAACATGTTGAAAGAATTCAAAATTCGTTGACAAAAACTTTATTGAACTGGATGACAACTCCAAACTATTAATTTTAATATTTAGTTGTATTATACTTAACCTCAGTATTTTTTATAAAATCATTATTTGCTGGCAATAATTATAGTGCTGATATTTTTAGGTAGGCCTATTATTATAATATTAATAAATCATTTTGACATTGTGAACAATTGAAAACCAATCTCATGCAGGTCCTACCCATAATTGAAAACTTAAAAAGTATTTTCACCCCTTAAATTGTTAATTTCCCTTTTTTCCGAAGTGAAAGAATGAGGTTACACTTACTGTAAACTTGGCTCACGATTACAACTCTGCCCTGCATGCAGTAGCCCTGCAACAATCTGCATTGCTGCATGTAACAACATGGCTGACGACAAAAACTTATGGAAAGCTGATCACATGATCAAATCCCTAAACTGTGATTAGGCAAAAGTTCACACAATTCAACTGATCAACAGAGGGCAGCATTGAAGCAAAAGCTGGTCCACAGAGGGCCTTACACTTTTAGATGACTTTATGTTTTTCTGTGGACTAATTTTTTTTTATTATAATAGACTTGTTTCATGATTTCCATTAAAATGAAGATACATCCTTTTGTGGACCTGGTGTATGTCCACAGAAGACCAACTGTCCACAGAACATTGGTGTGCAAACGTGTAGGAGTCCACAGTAAGATGGCAGTGCCTACACACACACCCACACGTGCACCCCCCCCCCCCCACACACACACACATCCGGAAGGACATGTCAGAAACAGTATGCCCCTTCGGTGGCTTCGCCAACTGCGGGGCATAATAATAAATGACTTACTGCCATTTTATTGTAATGGCGGCCATCTTGGACGCCATCTTTAAAATAACCTTTTTCCTTTGCTCCGAATTTCTTAGATTTGTGATATGTTATTCTTGATTGTCCATACTACCATAATCCGTTAAAAAACCTTTTGTTACAATTTTGGGGGGGTTGAGGGGTATTTTTTCATAAATTGACCCTACTAGAAGGCAGGGGTGAAAAGAGGCTTGGAAAATGCGTTGTAAAAAAATACCCATTCATTCTATAACTCTTACACATTGTTTTCTTAAAAGATATAGGTGTATTTAGGGATGTAAACAAATTTTTTAAGAGTGACCTCTAGCGTGGCCCAACCTCTTTAATAATAAACACTCTAATAACTCAATGTTGTTTGATATTTTACTTACATCCTTAGCAATCATTAGTGGTAGACATTGTAATTGGATTCATTTCTCTGGGTATTCAGACAATAACATGGCGAAATACTGCAGTTGAATGGATAGACAATGTGGACAAAACATCTGTCCCCATATGTACAACAGATCTTATAAACTCCACACTTTAAATACATGAATTTATTATTAAATGTGGTTGAAATATCCAGGATAGCTTGGAAAGGGCAGGGAAGGTGGATTTGTTGCTTAGATTTGTTTCATCATAATGTAGGATGAGGTCATGGGGACTCATTATTCTATTTAAGGGAACATTACAGAATTGGTAAGAAAAAAACTTGTAAAATATACGTTTTGATCACAGATTTACATAAAACTTACACGGTCTAATGATGATGATAGTAGAAAACATCCCTTGAAATATTTCTGTCTGAAATGCCATATTTGATGAGGAATGAATAAACTAATATTCCGATTGGAGTTTCTCGCTCAGTGAGCGTTTTATTCATTTGTTGAATCTATATGATTTCATGCAAATGTGTAATCGGTTTTTCACTATTTTCTGGTGACCCAGATGGCCGATCGATCTCAAACTTCTACAGGTTTGTTAGTGTATGTACATGTATATGGTGGATTACATAAAGTGCTTAAACTGCCAGCAACTGTTTTGTTAGCAAAAACCAATTCTGTAATGTTCCTGTTGTCAACCATGCAAACTATATATAAAGACAGCCTGTTTAGATCCTCCTCCTGTATATGACTCAGGAGAAGGGATTAAACTGGTTCTATTCATTGTTGTAAGTTGAGTAATTGTACTATTTGCCATGATAAATTCTTCAGATATTGTTTCCGTGGAAACTGTACATGGTTTTTTTCCACCATTTTATTTGGGAATTTGCAACAGGAAAGCAACTTTCAGTAGAGGAATATGTTTTGTTTTTTAAATATTTTTTTGGAAAGAGTTTTGGTTTATCTTTTGTAACACATTTAAATGAACTTTTAGTTTAAAACATTTGTTGAGAACTGACAACTGATGCTTTTGCAATCTTCAAGGAACTCATTTTTACCTTGAGTCTTTCATGGCAAAAATCACTGTTTTAACATTTTGTTTAATTTCTTACCTCATCAAAACTTGATTTGGAATATCATCCTGAGTTGCTGTTAGATTAAAATTTTTCCTAACTTCTGAAATACACTAATTAGATAGTGGGGGATTCTTTTCACTAATTGATTTTTGTGTTTTCATTAAAGATACAGGCATTCCCAAACATGTCAAAACTGTTGTTTCATAACTAATAGCTTTAGTCAAGTTTTCACAAACAGATTGATGTGTTTGCGGAACTGTATTCATGTGGTATGCCCAACGTCCGTTCTTTTGTAATAGGGTTTATTGCGTAATGCAGTAAACTGATTTAACACCGGGAAATATACATATTCATGTCACAGTTGGGGCTAAGCAAGTGCGATTGTCGAGGTGCAATCAGACGTGGTTCCATTGTTCTTTTCAACCAACCAAAGCAATGTATTTCGGGGAAAAGGGCGATCGGCTTTCTGGAAAACGTCATTGAATATTCTGCCACCAAGGAGTTCAGACATATTGTGGTTTCGAGAAGCACAGGTATGTACAACAACATATTTCAACATGTTTTTGTGCACTATTTGAAGAAACAGGTATATTTGACTAGTTATGTTGTTAATTAACCAACATTTCGCTAAAAAAACCAACATTACTGATAAGGTTTAACTCTTCAAAAACCGACGAGGGCACTTGACCTGGACAATAAAGTATTAATACCTCACAGTTTTCTGTTTCCATTGATGCAATTCTGAGGATCTCAAATTATTGCTTTGACACAATTTGATATGCCAGTAAAGTTTCAGAGACAATAATTTTTTTAAGTCACAACAGAAGTTTTTGAAGCATATTGTACAAGACATCACTTTTTTACATTTGAACTTTTTTTTACATTACACATTCTTACAATTGTGCTTCACATACATTACCTAAGAAATCATTCTTAAAACATATTCTCCTTCACCATTTTTTCATGAAAATATATATGTTTTCTCCTTTTTGTTCTCTTTTATAAAACATGTCTTAAAACTATAAAGGTTACATTGCTATATTTTGATACTTTTCATTTTGAAGTTTAAGAATGATTTCAGCTATTATGATATTTACCAATGATAAATTATGATAATATACACCAATCTTACAGCACTCCTTATTAATATCAGAAACAAAGAAAATGTAAAATACTCTGTTATTATAACAAAATAGGCACTCTGTGTAAACATTTTAAATACAAAAATATTATTATTTACACTTCCAGGTTGACTTATCACACATGTCAATCCTAGATTGAAGATTGTGATCTTGGTGATTTTATAAATTGATCATACTGCCTTTGATAGGAGTCAAGCTAACATTGTCAATAGCAGTAAATGTATTCCAATTAGAACAATGCTCAATGCTACACAAATTGTATGAAGTTCCTTCTCAAAATTTGTTATTTGCTAATCATGAGGGGTCAGTGTGCAAAAAAACATTACTTTCTGATCTTGTATGTCAAATTGCTGGACTAGATCATTCTCTTACCAGGCTAGCTTGGTTGTATGGTTAAGATTGTAGCAAGTCTTGGGGTCAGTTCTAAGTCCATATCTCTCTTTTGGATTTTACACATGATGTATTAAGTACTACACAAAGCTGTATTGTGAATTGCTCATATTGCCAGGTGTACATCAAAAATTTGCATTTTCCTGAAATATATATATATTTTTCTTTTCACCAAGTTGGTTTAAAGTCCCTTCTCTAACATGTGCAGAAACTTTGAATTTCAATAAAAGAGAGCCCTTTCTGAGTTTTAAAAATGGTTTCAGCTATGACAACATTCACCGATGAAATATCAGGAGAATATACACCAAGATTAAAACATACATGATTATTTAAAAATAAGAAAAGTGCAAAAATCTCAATTGAAGTTGCAGGAAATTAAGTGAAAATATAAATTGAGAAAAAATATTAACTTTTGGATTCTAGGATGTACCTCACTGAAGTTTACAGTAGGTTGTCAGAACTGATACACCTGGGGTGTGAACATGTTTGACATTTTTATCAAGCCCAAGACCCATCATAGATGAAGACAAGTCCAAACAATGACAACAGACAGGCTTGCTCTGAGGCTCCACCCCCATCAAAGCAGGAATACTGGCCTAAATAACACAGACATGGCTTTGTGTGATGAATACAAGTGGCCCTTAATTGAGATGGTTATTGAAGACTGTTATCAATCCAGGCTAGCTAGACCATGAGATTAAGAATAAATGTATTTGTAATGACTATCTGAAGGTGAATGAATTAAATCAATGCATTCAACTTCTGCCATGTGTGTCTGGATGGTAGGATGGTAGGATGGTGAAATACCTGAGAGACTGACTTTTTCTGGCTTCTACCACCCAACCACTTCATGTTTATATTGCCTTTTGTAGCCAAACTTTTCCAAACTGAATAATGTTGTGCGTTTTTGAAGGCCTGGAACAACTTCAGAGTGTCCTCATTTCATTGTGGTCAGATGACTGGCTGATGTATAACTACACCCCTAGACAGTCCATTGTATTACAGGCAAGCACTTGAAAGTGTACTTGAATTCATCCTCAAAATTTCCCTTTGCCAGATATTTTGTAAAACCCCAAATTCCAGACCTTTGTCATTTTGTTGTAAAAACTAGGGTTACGATAAATGGATGGGCAGCCACCATTGTTTATCATTTGTGTTCGGCATATGAGAGGCAAGTCCAATATTCCAGCATAGCATGACCAATCATCAGCCATGACTTATGGTCAATAAGGGTTCGGGCATATTTGAGGTAATACATTCCATAATTTCACAAAAGAAAACCAAAAACCTTGGTTCATTTTGTGAGAATGTTTGTTGTCTTAACCTTGTGAAGTCACATTTTCATCTTAAAATGGATAGTCTCCAAGAAATTTACTTCCTAACACACGAGATCAGTCAGCCCCAACTATCATCCTTCACACTTCCGAGGTGCCTGAATAACGCCAGACACCGACCTTTAGAACCTACTAGTGAGTGACATGAACAGAAGTACCTTGGACCTGCTGAAGTTTTGCATGCCCCAGGTGTGTGTGTTGGGGTAGTACACACACTCAAGTGGTTGTAAATAAAGATTTTAGAATTAAACAAATTTTCAC
>JASTWB010000408.1:0-19094 GCA_032158295.1 Pycnopodia helianthoides | reverse complement strand
GTTTTTGGAGGGTCCCTTTTTGGGGGGGGGAAAGGTTTTAAAAAATTTAAACCCCCCGGGGTTTTTCACTTTGGGGCTGGAAAATCCCCCGGGGTTTTTGGGGATTTTATTAAATATAAAAAATTTGATAAATTTTAAGCTTCCATGGGCCTATGACTGGAAAGAAACTGTATTGAAATTAAAAATTTCACAAACCAAAAAAAGGTTGAAGTTTAACAGATTGAGTTGACCCCAATCTTTGAGGTTTCCAGAGGCAAATTTCATCGAATGTAACTGTGTTTAAGCTTATGATGGAAATAAAAACAGTTAATCTTCAAAGTAAAAAAATTTTATGGCAGGTCTGAGTTCCTTACTTGCAATTGCCTATATTTGTACCATGTTTTTTAAAACGTCATTCAGACATAATTTATTATTGACCAAACAACATCGGAGATTGCATAATTGGTGATTCCGTTGTATTGAGTCACGGTCCCATGCAAGTACTTAAACCCGCACCTGCCTTCAGACAAAAAGTTATTTCGGACTTCAACGCTTTACCAGGTCAATCAAATTGCGTTGTAACTTTACCCTTACCAAATAGCTCGTTCTCCAAGAACTGTTTTACATTTTAATAAAAATACCGAGAAATTTAACTGTTATTAAGAATCTGACATCATTGTTAGAAGCCATAACATGGGTTAAATAAAAACGGAAAGTGTTAGTTTGGTATGTTATTTTAACAAGAAACCTTGCGGTTTTGGTAAAATTTTCCTGAAAGCCGTCAAAAGATTGATTTCTTGAAAAACGTTGAACTGCTTTCCTATGAAGAGCAGGATAACCCGCATACCCACACGAACAACCTGACCTTCTACGTTTAAATAAGAAATCACAAATTTCCGCGCAAGGTCTTGTAAATCTTCGTCCTTAAAAACAAAATCTTTTGGAAACTTTTTCCTTAAGTTTGGATTCAACCTGTTCTTTCTCAAAACAAATTTTCCGGAATTAAAAATTTTTGATTTGGACAAACCCCATTTGCCTTAAAAAACTTTTTCAAACGTTCGACTTTATTCTCTACACCAATTCTGGAGGGACTTAAGAGCATGTGGTTGACCCCATAAAAGTAACTTTTTTATCAAGTATTAAACCCCAAAGGGAAGTGGGGTAGGAAATGTTTTCCCCCAATTTTTAATTCATAGGTTGGAGGCAAAAAATATTTAAAAAAATTTTTGTGTTGACTTAATCTTTTTGTGTGGTTTATAAAGGTGCCTTTGTGGAAAGAGGGAGGTAATTTTTTTAAAATTTCTTAAGGGGGAAAGGGAAGAGGTGCATTACTAAAGACTTTGGTTTTAAAAATGATTATAGGAAAAAGTTCTTTAAAAGGGGTAACTTTTTTAAAAGGGGGGGAAATCAAAAATTAAAAATTGGGGTTTCAGAAAATTTTAACCTTTTTTCAAAACCCAAAAAACAGATACCTTTATTGTTAAAAACCTCGGGGTTTGTAAAGAATTTTTTAAAACCCCTTGAGTTAGGAAAGAATAGTTGCTTTTTGGGAAAAAAAACTTTTTTTAATACTTGTTTTTCTTTCCCCCTGTTTTTTCATCCACAACCAAGTGAGGGCCCCTTACTGTTGTGCCATGACACAAGCCCAATGTTTACCAATTTCCCAATGGTCTCTGCTGATCATGAAGTTTCCCGCATCAACACCAACCTTGGTAAAACCAAGTTAGTTTACCCAGAAAAAACCCCAGAAAGTAAATTTAAATCCCTTTAAACTTCAATTTATTTTGGCAACCCTTTTAAACATAGAGTTCAAAAACCCACCCAAGGAACTAAGGTTTTTGTTACTTAATCTTCTGACGTTGTTTGGACTTTTTGGTTTTAACCTTAGAAATTTGTAGGTATATCGTAAAATATGGACGTGTTTTTTTGTGATTGATCTTTCAATTATAAATTAGGAGATCAAAAGATAGGAAACTTGTGTGTGAAAAAAATTTTTTGTTAGTTGCCAAGTTTTTTCTAACTGAAGTCGCTAAAGGGAAAATGTTATAAAAGAATATCAACAAATATTTTAAAAAACAGAAGTGTTGAGATATTTTTAACTAAAGTTCCAAAAATGGCAATGGGTATTTTCAGTGGTAAAAAACGAAAGGTACGTTGTTAACATGGTCGACATTACCCCTGTATTAAAAATGATTAATTTCATGAATTTCTCAAAAAAGATTGCATAAACTGTGTTGCTTGATTTCCCATCAGCAGATTTGATTTATGGTGTTTTTAAAATCTTCTTAAACTTCTTAGTGAGGTTTCGAAGGCGATGACCCTTGTGATAGTCAGGATCAGATGGAAGGAAAATGGCAACTGTTAACCACTGAGACCACCATGGTAAAAACCTGTGGTCACAAAAACAAGATCATCTAGTAATTTTAAGAAATGATGCGTGTTTAACCCCTGGATGTTATATACCCCAATTTGCGTATGTGGAGGCAATGGAAATTGTCAGTTTTATGCATTAAATTGACACTCTTGTATTTATGAAAACTTAAATGTTAATTTGGCCAAAAAATTTAAGCATTAATTCTTTGACTGAATCATAAGTGTTTTAATTATTTCATTTGAATAAGAATGGCAACTAAATCATGGCATTAGAACAACAAATCAGTCTTTTGCCCGTAGTTCAAGAACCTTTTGATCAAAACTCCATTGGGTTCCTAAATGGATGATTTCATGCCTCCTTAAAATTTTACCTTGAGCAACCTTATTAACTTTTGTTCAGTCTTGGAGGGAGTAAAGATATGGTTGGTTGACTATAAGTAGTGTTAAATGGTAGGCTCAAATGTGTTGATTTGAAACCACATTGATTATGAGAAAATGGTTTATAATAAATGCCCGCATACTTGAAGAAAAAAACTGCTGGGACCCTTAGGTATTAATTGCTTTAAACTTTGGAAAGTTATTAGTATGTATTTACAGGGAACATCCATGCCTATTTATATAAAATTTGTAAAATAATTATACTTTCCATTAGCAAAATTGCAAACTTTTAAATTTGTTCCATTAAATAGAACTTAAAGATTGCAAAGCCAGGTTATTTTGTTTACTTGGATTTTTGGTTTAAAATATAAATGTCTTTTACAGACCAGGCAACAAAACACCTCATTTATTATTTTAAAATAATCATGTTTTTTAAATTCTCCGGGAACATAGCTTGCCTTAATTCAAAATAATTTGAACACCTACTCAGGTAGCGAAAATGGGGGGGGGCGAAGTCTTGTATCACTTCAACGGAATAACTTATTTGGTTTATTATTTGGTTCATATGTAAGGGAAATACTTTATTCCCCATTTCGAGTTAAAATAAGGCCTCTGGGGTCACAGTTGACAGTTTTAGGGGTCATAAAAGTTATTTCGGGGTTGAATTAGTACTTCGAACCTCTTTGGGATGATACCCCTTTTAGTGGTAAAGTCGCAGTTTGAAGCCAAGATTCGGGCCCCTAAGGATTTTTTCCAGTTTGTTTTGGAGGGATTTTTGAGGTAAAACTGAAATTAACCTGTAAATTAATTTCTTTAAAAACCCCTTACACTCTTTTCAAATTTTTTTTTTAAACCCTTTTTTAAAAATGCGGGATTTATTTTAAGAACTAATTAATTTAGTTTACCGAAAATTTAAAATTTTGGGGTTTTTTTTTAACACTTGATCCCATGCTTAGAAAAATTTTGCAACCTATTTGTTGTTCCTTTACAAACAAAATGCGACAGTTTGCTAACAAGTGGTACTATTGTCTTTAGATAATTTTTGGTCCCTTTACAAGAAGGAAAACATTGCAACTAGTTCAAAATTTTTATTTTTTTTTGTTTTTCAAATAGCCTTAAATTCAGTACAAGCCTTTGCACAAATTTGCCCCGAATAAAAGGGGGAATTAGGTTAGGCGGTCAGGGGGATTGGGGTACAAAATGTATGCACTTTCTATCAGTGACACTCAGATAACCGATCTACTTGAGCCTGACCTTGATCGTTTTGAAGCTATCATGTAAGGGCCCCACTTTAGACAAACTCATATTCGCCTAGAAGGTCTCCACTGGTAGTTAGTTTGTAGATCCTCTTGAATCAAATCTGTAGCTACTGAAGTCACTGGGGACAAGTACTTTGATTGTCTGTAAACACATATATATGGTAAAGGATTCCAATGCAGAAGCTGGATAGTAGGGCTTTGGGATTCAAGATTTTTTAGGACCGACGATTTTTAGATAGGTAGAAAACAACCTTTGTAAATGTTTCGATTTTTTCATCTTCCAAATTTTTGTTTAAACTTTATTCAGAAAATTCAACATTTAACTTTTTTAAGAACTTACAATCTTTCTTTATAAAAAATGAAACATTTCTCATACTTTTCCATTTTTATTTGACTCTTGTTTGAGTTGGATCATTGTTCCTTGAGAATAATCAACCCGCTGGTCATTAGTCACGTGTAAGCCTGCGTCAGATTGATCGTGAGCCCCAATAAAACCTCGAACATTTACTTTGGGTGCTGGTCTATATAAAGCAACCTAACCCTCATTTCCATTTTAATCTCACCTGCAAATTGAATTGAGAGGATTGTTTCATTCTAAATAGATTAAAAATATTATTGACTTTTGAAACGTTTCACAAGGGGTACTTGCGCAGTTATAATAAAATATGACATAGCATTGTTAAAATGAATTCAAAATGTTTAAGGGTCTTGAGCAATGGGGAGTCAGCTAGTGTAAAAGAAGTCTTCCCCCAATGAGTGAGTAACTTTAGTCTTTTACCATAGATCTCTCAACAGGTTTGTAAAATAGTAATATTTTGCCCTGGATCAGTCACCAGCGTTGAACTAAGGATAATTAATTAAACAGGAAAGCATATGAATGAGCTAGTCCGAAGACAAAGATAATTAAAAATTTGTAACATGATTTTTTTTCCAAATTATAAGGAGTAAAAAACCTTTTTAATTATTAAACCCTTTTATTTTATCTCCAATCCTTAAGAGGTGCGATAAAATGTGGAACTTTTATACAAAAATTCTTTTAAACAGCGTTAATTCGATTATTTAAAACAAGTTTTTTAAAGCTTTAAAAAAAATTTTTGAACCCCTTAAATAAAATTTGAAGGGGGGGGTTTTTTTCACCTTTTTTCTTATGGAAGATAAATTTGCGTTTTTAAATGGGCATTTCAGTCAATTTTTTCCCAATAATATTAAGCTTGGGTAACAAAAATGTAGATCACCAATGATTAAAAGTTCTTGAAATGGGGGTAGACAGGTTTGTTAAAGAAAGCACTTTTTAAGATTTCCTAGGTGGTGAGGCTACGTTTTTAAACCTATTGGGAACTTGGTTTCTTACGAAATAATTGAATATAATATTTTATTTGTTCAGACCTTTTAAAATGGGTACCTACGTTGAAAAGGGAAATGTTGACAGGGAGCCTGTGTCTGGTGAAAGTATTTTTGAAAGGGTGGAGCTTTTATTGCCTGGAGTCTATTTAAAGGGCAACGTTTAAACCCGTGATGTTGTAAATCCTGTTGTTGTATTAACAAGAACCCTTTAAAAAAATTTTTAATTCTAAAAAGTAATTATTTTTATGATCCAAGAATCCCAGCGGTTCTTCCCCAGAATAATAAATTACGTTTAAATACTATATGAATTTTTCATGAAACTGTCTAGATGAAAACGTTCAAAATGTACTCTCAAATCATCTTTAACATACAACAATGGTTTCAAGAATTTATTTGCATAAATTTATTTTTATTAATCCCAGCTCCCTAAGGGAAGAATTCTTGGGCTATCACGACCCCCAAATTGTATCAAAGTCAGCAGTTCTACTGTAGTACGCATGTTCTTATGGGAATCACGTATGTACTTTATGAACTATTATACTCTAATTAACCTTTCCCCCTTGGGCATTTGGTTTATATTAAACCCAATCAAATATAAGGCTATTTACTCTGGTCTCTTTTTTCATGATTTTTCAAGGTAGTTTGATTATTGATTTTTTAAACGATTAGATATTATGTTTAGTAAATTCACCAGTTACTTCGAATGTTTCTAAAACCTTTATAATGTATAAACTTCGCCAATAAGGACAACCGTTACTGTGAATGAGAACAAAACACAGCTGTGTGGCCAAAATATGAATTCTTTCTAAAACATGTTTATCGTTTTCTCCGGGGCCCAAATGGTACAGGCTTTCTTTTTGATTATGCATTACAAGCAGTACAGATACATGTGCACAGCTAATAGCTTTAGGGATAAAATTTGCAATGTTATAGGATGAAGGAAGGGGAATTCAGTCTGTCATTAAGATTCTGGAAATATTGTTAGTGGAGTTTAAAGTGTAATTTGAGAATTGAAATTTGTTTTGATGTTTTTTTTCTTAAATCCTGAAAAAAATTAGTTGTAAGTGCACCGTACCTCCAAAGTGTTGGGTGCTTACCTTATCATTTTTATTTTTCAGTGCCAATGTTTTAAGCAGAGACCGGGATCCGAAATTTTATCGGAAAAATATTCATACATAAAAAGAGATATTTAAATTACATTCATTTTGATTTCATCTCAAATTCTATTTAAGAAAAATAGCAATTAGGAGCAATTTTTTGGTCTTAGATTAAGGAAAATTCAAATAAAAAATTTTGCTGAATTCCAATTTTAAACATATTAAAAATTAGCATTTTTAAACACTTAAAAACTTGGTTAAATTTTTAAAAAGGAATTGACAAGTATCAAACAAGAGCGGGTCAGGGCAAATTTTCAGTTTGTACTAAAGTCAATTGGGCTGAAACAGGTTGGAGTACAGTAACTAAAGTTCCTGGCTAGCAGGTTAGTGAACAGTGTAAGACCTTTGGGGCTCAAAGGTTTTGGGCCCCCTTTATCCCCCATTGGGCCAATAGGGTATATGCCCCGGGGAAAAGCACTTTGGGGCCAAGGTTTTATGAAAGGTCGAAATTAACCGGGGCCAACAGGTTTAGTCCTATAATGACCATGGGGAAAATCGTTTTATTTTTCAGTCACTAAAACATTGGGCCAAGCAGGGTTTGGAACTGCCCAAAGGTACCTATTGGGGCTCAATTGGTTATTTTAAATTTGGACAGAGTCGATTGGCTAAAAATGCAAGGGGAAAAAAGGTAAATTTGGCCAAAAAATCTAAAAAGAGAACCTCTTCGTTGGTTTTTGGGCATCATATAGACAAAAACTGGACTTAAAATTCCAAATGAAAATGGCCTTTAACATTGAATGGGTGAAGGGCAAGCCAATTTTATTTATTAAAGGGAAAATTTGAGTTTGAGAAAATTTGACCAAAAAAAATTTTTTAATTATAGCAAATCCTATAAAAAAATACCATTTTTTGGGGGAAGATATTGTACCTTCTTCTGGATTTTAAAAAAAAATTCTGTTGGAACCATTCCAAAACTTAAAAATACTCATTACCAAAAACCATGAAAATAATTTTAATTTTGGGTTGGAAAAATTCCCGAACGGGGAAGGTGTAGAGTGCTAAAAAGCCCACACGGGCTGCAAGAGGTTGACTAAGTTGCCTGGGCCAAGGGTTGTCCCCAAAAACACTTTGGGCTCCTTTGGAATGAACGCGCAATTCTTTTCCAATAGTGGTTTCCAATACTAAGGGCCCACCTTGGGGTCAGGGAAGAACGCCATGCACAGGGGCCTGGTTATATGCTATGATAAGCACTTTCTCAATCCGGGAGGGTAATCACTAAAGCCCATGGCCCAAGCGGTAAGAAATTTTAAGGAGAACCTTGGCAAATGTTGTAAATTTGGTAGAATCCTAGGGGTATAAGCGACACTAAGCCATTGGGCTGAAAAGTTTAAGAGCAACGCTGTTCGGGGACAATGATGTGGCTGATAAGACTAAATAGCCTAGATCCGAAAGGAAATTGGCCGTTGAACATGAATGGCTTAGTGGAGAAGCAACATAAACAATTTTGTGATAAGTTTGTAATTTTATCACTACTTTGTCAATGTGTGACTAGTTCAATGGGGCCAGAGATGTAACCGTAATCCTCCCTGGCAGTTAGATGCATGTAATTGATCGGTTTCAAGTTATATTTGTGAGGACTACGTAACTGTGTATTATTTTTTTGTGTACTTATTGAACATGAAAAATTTATATGGTCTATCCATATGTTTATGGATTCCATAAGGAACAATTACAACCATTGCCAACTTAACAAAAATTGAAATCACGGTCGGAATGTTCCTTATACGCGCCTGTTACGCATTGTTTTCATTATTCGTTAACCCGCAATTGGAGTTTGTTTATTGCAACAACCTTACCAACAAACCTATTGGTTCATTCCAAATAGAACGACTGGCCCAAATTTTGGGTTTGCCCCAAGTCGAGAACTACCCTTCCCAGCGACCTCTTTCCCATTCACTTGCGGCTGAGCAAACATTGGAAACCTGATTAACGTCAGAGGAAGAAAAAGGACAACAGTTGAAGTTCTGTAGAATCTCTAACACTGTTAGGAGTGGTTAACTAGAATGTGCTTATGTGATATTTCGTTCACCATGATTGTGTGTCGATTTACAAAGATTTATTGCTTTAGAAGTTTGTACTAATTAAAAACCTTGTAATAGTTATTTTTAAATTGGTTTCCAGGTATTTGTTGTTGTTTTTATTTGGGTACTGGGGGGGTGTAATCAGTTCCATATACCTTTCTTAAAAACAAATCATCAACCGATCAAATATGATTTTGAAAAAAAAACAATGCTGCAGTTGCCTTTATACTGTATCGAAATAAGCCAAAATTTTATCTTGGTTAAAGAACTTTAATTTTCCAGTTAATTGAATTGTGTTTTAAACACGGACGTTCTATTCATGAAAGCTGTTAAAATAAATGGATTTTTAAAAATTTAAATGCATTAGTAACATTTTTTTGCAAATTTTTGGGGACTGACGTAGATGCTTGTAAACGCTCTAATTTGCCATTATTTTCAACAAAAAATTGGGATCCCAAATCGTGGGGAATGCGTGGAAAAAATCACTGATTCAAAACTTTCCTCTGAAAACGATCTGGTACACGTAGCGTAAAAGTAAAAGTTGGGAAGAGACTCACAAGTTATTTATGACCAACCTAGAACAGATGGTTCCCCCTTTCTAATAGAATTCGAAGTTAAAGATGGGTAACCCAAAAAAAGGGTGTTTGTTCCAATGATCTACCCGTTAAAAACCTTGCAGGAAGGAAGGGCCATGGAAAACTAATTTAAAATTCTCACAAAGTTGTTCAAAAAGCAAAAAAAACAACAAAGAAAAATTAGATGCCAACTATTTAAGGTAAAACTAGCTGGAAATGGCCTTTTTTTATAAAGGGGGTTTGCCAATTTACCCTCACTATATTTTTATCATTAAAAAATCTCCTTTCCAATACGGTAAAACTTGTGCGTTTTTTCCTCTTATTGATAAAATCAGATCCGAAGATGGTTGGTGCAGGTCGGGTTTATCATAAATAAGAAGTCACTTGGCATTTTTCTGACCCCTGAGCACGTGAACTTACAATTCAATATGAACAATTTTACAAATCATGCTAAAAAAATTAAAATGATAATTGAAATTGACACCAGTAATTTGTTGATCTACACGTTGAGTATAAATGTGTTCCGCATGTTAACAAAGAATTTATTTAAATTACTTCTTATGCAATATTCATGAGAAACCTATTTCTATGACAATACTACTCCACACGCGTGCTTTAATTCAAATCTGTACTTTTTAGTAAACATACACAGACCACTATAATTCTATCGGTCAAGATTCATATCCTCAGGAAAAACTACTCGTTAAGGAACATTTTATCAGTCCCCTTTTTTTCTTTCCGGCCCCCATAAATAATCTTGAACCGAGAGTCAAGGAAAATTTTCTTTGCAGTCCTAAAAAAAATTTTCCCCCTTTTTACCCTCTGCAACCCTCTAAATCCCAACACATAATTAAAAAAAAATAAATTTATTACCCATCCACCCCTTAAAACCCGAAACCCATCAAAGGGGAAACCCCGGCTAAAACCCTTTCACCCCCCCCCCCCCCCCCCCAAAAAACCCAAAAACCTTCCCCCCCCCTTTAAAACCAACAAAAATTTTCCCTTTTTTAAAAACCCCCTCACCCCCCCCTTCCCCCCCAAAAAAATTTTTTTTTTTTTCCCCCCCCCCCCCCCCAAAAAATGTTCGTCTTGCCGGTAAAAAATTGGAAAATTTTGTTTTTCAATTTAAAAGGGGGTTTTGGCAACCCCCAAAAAACAAAATGTTTTTTTTTCAAAAAATAGAAAAAAAAAATTTTTTTTTTGGAAAATTTTTTCCTGATTATTTTTTTCCCATTATTATGGAAATCTGTAATTTTTTAAATTTTAATTTTAAAAAAAACCCGTTAAAATTTTTGAAAAAAAAATTTGAACAAAAGCCCTTTGTTAAAAAAAAAAATTAAACCCTTATTAAATCCTTTTTTTTGACCAAAAGGGGTTGGTGTTTTGTTACAAAACATTGAGGGTTATTACGTTAAATATAAAACTCCGATTGGCCCATTTTTTAATTCTGGTTTGGGGTCTGGTTAGCAGGACTTATACAACACCAAACCCTTTTTGTTGGGGGTTTTGTATAAAATAAAAAATCTTATATTGCAAAGCCGTTTGTTTTTAGTCCCCAAAAAAATGCCATAGCAAACCCCCCGGGGCCAAATTTTTTCCCAACCAAAAATCCCCCCAAGGTTGGAGGAATCAAGTGGTTTTTCCCGAAATTTAAACAAATTTTTGGGGAATTTTGTCTAAAACATTCAAGTACCAAATTTTTCCAAATTTTTTGGTAAATTTAAAACCCACTTTAAAAAAAATTTTATTTTATAACATTTTTGGGGGAAAAACCCCGTTAAGCAGGTTTTTTTCAAAGGGGTTGACCCCATTTTGCAAGGCCAAAGCGAGAAAAAAAATTTTTGTTCATTTAGATGGGAAAATCCGGAAATTGGTAGTTTATGCCCATTTTTGGGAGTTTCCTTTGGGTGTTTTTTAACAAAAATTGAGTTCACCCCATTTTTGTAAAACCCCTTTTTATTAAAAAATATTTACTTTAATTAATTTGAAAAAAAAAAAAAGGGGAATTTAAAATGGGTTTAAAAAATGTATTTTAAAATTAAATTTTATTGTTTTTATTTTTTTTGGGAAAAAACTACCCACCCAAAAAAAAATGGGGGAATCTGAGTTTCGGTACAATTTTTATTTTTGGAAATTTTTCCTGACCCTGAAAAACTTTTAACCCTAATTTCCAAAGTTGCTCCAGGTACCAAGAACGGGGCATTCCTACCCTTGAGTTTAAAACGGTTTTTGGGGGGCCCATTTTAATAAATAAAGGGTTTTGGAAACTCTTTGGTAAAAAAAAATTCTTGAATTTTTAGCCGGTCCCTGTTACAAATAAATTAAAACCTTTTTTGCGTGAAAATTTCCCTCAAAAATAACTAAACATTTTGTAAATGGGGGGGAATTAAATGGAGAAACTACGACGGCAAAACGTCTATGAAACTTTTTCTTTGAAAATCGATTTTTTAAAATTTTTCTTACTGTTTTTAATTCACGTTTGTAAAATTTCCTTACGGGGGTTTTGCCCCGGGTACAGAAACGGTCTTACTCTTAGGGGTTAAACCAAAATTTCTTCCCGGGGCCCCCCAATGCCACCGCTGGTTTTCAAGGGGTACAAAAGCAGGGTTTAAAACGCCCCCAGGCATGTCTTTTCTTTTGCAGAAAACTAAACCCCCCTTTGTGACTTAAAACGAACCCTACACAAAAAAAATTTAAAAAGGTTTGGCAAAAAATGATAATAAAGGGGTAAAGTGTCTGGGGTTTTTAAAGGGAAATTAATTTGGGTTTTTTGGAAAATCATTTTTTTAAAAACCAAAAAATTGAAATTTAACAAAAAAACTCCGGAAATATCATTCAAAAGGGGGTAGCTTTAAACAAAAAAATTTTTGGGAGGGGTTTAAATTCCCCAAAAAATCCGTTGGAAAAAAATGGAAAAGTTTTTTTTAAAAAACCCAACGGAAAAAACATTTTTTTTTTTATAAACTCAAAAAGTAAATATTTAAAATGTTTAATAGAAAGTTTGGTTTTTTAAACCCTAAATTTTGATTGATTCTTTTAAAGTATTCCCAAACTATACCTTCCCAAAAAGGGGCAAAAAACCTTTTTCTAAATTTGATAAACCCAAAAAGGGGTTTTTGGGGGGTTAAAAAAAGTGTAAAACTTTACAAAAGCAAGGGCCAAAAAAAGTTTTTCTTAAAAAACCTTTTTTTTTTAAAAAGGGGTCTAAAACATTTTGGGTTTGGGGGACCTTTAAAAGAGCGTGTTCACAAAAAAGATACCGCAATTTTTTTCATTTCCCTGCCATGGGTAATTGGGAAAATTTTATGGTGGGGGTTTTAAAAAACCTTTAACATTAAAAAAAAAAAACAAAAAATAAAAGCCCCAAAAAAAAAAAAGTTTTAAAAATTTTAAATTCCTTTCTTAAATTTTTAGCCCAAAGTTTTAAAGGGAAAAGATTGATCCCTTTTTTTTTAACTGCTCTTTTAATCCCCCCACTAAAAAAAATTTATTTTAAAAAATTTTTTTTTCACGGGGGTTTGACCCCGGTTTTGCACGGTCTCGAGCAACAAAACAAATTTTTTAAATACCCAGGGTGGGGGCAAAGGGTTTTTATTTTTTAAGCGGGGGACAATTTTGAACATTTTTTAAAATAATTTTCCCCGCCCCTTTTTAACTAAAATACAAAAACAAGACACCCCCCCCCCTTTTTTAAACAGAATTCCAACATTCCCCCGTGGCAAAATATTTTTGGGGGGCCCCCCCCCTTTGGCCGTTGAAAAAGACTTGTAGTGGTGAGCAGGAGTTCTGGGTTTTGGGGGAGGAGTGGTTTGAACTCAACACTTTTCCCTGGGCCTTTCAATCTGTCTCATCTAAAAGGAAATTGTCGGCTTTTACGAAAGGAGGTATTGGTTGTAGCAAACCCTTCAAATTGGCGATGTCAGAAAGAAAATGAGTTCACATGTTTTTTTTTTTTTTTTTTTTTTTTTTTTTTTTTTTTTTTTTTTTTTTTTTTTTTTTTTTTTTTTTTTTTTTTTTTTTTTTTTTTTTTTTTTTTTTTTTTTTTTTTTTTTTTTTTTTTTTTTTTTTTTTTTTTTTTTTTTTTTTTTTTTTTTTTTTTTTTTTTTTTTTTTTTTTTTTTTTTTTTTTTTTTTTTTTTTTTTTTTTTTTTTTTTTTTTTTTTTTTTTTTTTTTTTTTTTTTTTTTTTTTTTTTTTTTTTTTTTTTTTTTTTTTTTTTTTTTTTTTTTTTTTTTTTTTTTTTTTTTTTTTTTTTTTTTTTTTTTTTTTTTTTTTTTTTTTTTTTTTTTTTTTTTTTTTTTTTTTTTTTTTTTTTTTTTTTTTTTTTTTTTTTTTTTTTTTTTTTTTTTTTTTTTTTTTTTTTTTTTTTTTTTTTTTTTTTTTTTTTTTTTTTTTTTTTTTTTTTTTTTTTTTTTTTTTTTTTTTTTTTTTTTTTTTTTTTTTTTTTTTTTTTTTTTTTTTTTTTTTTTTTTTTTTTTTTTTTTTTTTTTTTTTTTTTTTTTTTTTTTTTTTTTTTTTTTTTTTTTTTTTTTTTTTTTTTTTTTTTTTTTTTTTTTTTTTTTTTTTTTTTTTTTTTTTTTTTTTTTTTTTTTTTTTTTTTTTTTTTTTTTTTTTTTTTTTTTTTTTTTTTTTTTTTTTTTTTTTTTTTTTTTTTTTTTTTTTTTTTTTTTTTTTTTTTTTTTTTTTTTTTTTTTTTTTTTTTTTTTTTTTTTTTTTTTTTTTTTTTTTTTTTTTTTTTTTTTTTTTTTTTTTTTTTTTTTTTTTTTTTTTTTTTTTTTTTTTTTTTTTTTTTTTTTTTTTTTTTTTTTTTTTTTTTTTTTTTTTTTTTTTTTTTTTTTTTTTTTTTTTTTTTTTTTTTTTTTTTTTTTTTTTTTTTTTTTTTTTTTTTTTTTTTTTTTTTTTTTTTTTTTTTTTTTTTTTTTTTTTTTTTTTTTTTTTTTTTTTTTTTTTTTTTTTTTTTTTTTTTTTTTTTTTTTTTTTTTTTTTTTTTTTTTTTTTTTTTTTTTTTTTTTTTTTTTTTTTTTTTTTTTTTTTTTTTTTTTTTTTTTTTTTTTTTTTTTTTTTTTTTTTTTTTTTTTTTTTTTTTTTTTTTTTTTTTTTTTTTTTTTTTTTTTTTTTTTTTTTTTTTTTTTTTTTTTTTTTTTTTTTTTTTTTTTTTTTTTTTTTTTTTTTTTTTTTTTTTTTTTTTTTTTTTTTTTTTTTTTTTTTTTTTTTTTTTTTTTTTTTTTTTTTTTTTTTTTTTTTTTTTTTTTTTTTTTTTTTTTTTTTTTTTTTTTTTTTTTTTTTTTTTTTTTTTTTTTTTTTTTTTTTTTTTTTTTTTTTTTTTTTTTTTTTTTTTTTTTTTTTTTTTTTTTTTTTTTTTTTTTTTTTTTTTTTTTTTTTTTTTTTTTTTTTTTTTTTTTTTTTTTTTTTTTTTTTTTTTTTTTTTTTTTTTTTTTTTTTTTTTTTTTTTTTTTTTTTTTTTTTTTTTTTTTTTTTTTTTTTTTTTTTTTTTTTTTTTTTTTTTTTTTTTTTTTTTTTTTTTTTTTTTTTTTTTTTTTTTTTTTTTTTTTTTTTTTTTTTTTTTTTTTTTTTTTTTTTTTTTTTTTTTTTTTTTTTTTTTTTTTTTTTTTTTTTTTTTTTTTTTTTTTTTTTTTTTTTTTTTTTTTTTTTTTTTTTTTTTTTTTTTTTTTTTTTTTTTTTTTTTTTTTTTTTTTTTTTTTTTTTTTTTTTTTTTTTTTTTTTTTTTTTTTTTTTTTTTTTTTTTTTTTTTTTTTTTTTTTTTTTTTTTTTTTTTTTTTTTTTTTTTTTTTTTTTTTTTTTTTTTTTTTTTTTTTTTTTTTTTTTTTTTTTTTTTTTTTTTTTTTTTTTTTTTTTTTTTTTTTTTTTTTTTTTTTTTTTTTTTTTTTTTTTTTTTTTTTTTTTTTTTTTTTTTTTTTTTTTTTTTTTTTTTTTTTTTTTTTTTTTTTTTTTTTTTTTTTTTTTTTTTTTTTTTTTTTTTTTTTTTTTTTTTTTTTTTTTTTTTTTTTTTTTTTTTTTTTTTTTTTTTTTTTTTTTTTTTTTTTTTTTTTTTTTTTTTTTTTTTTTTTTTTTTTTTTTTTTTTTTTTTTTTTTTTTTTTTTTTTTTTTTTTTTTTTTTTTTTTTTTTTTTTTTTTTTTTTTTTTTTTTTTTTTTTTTTTTTTTTTTTTTTTTTTTTTTTTTTTTTTTTTTTTTTTTTTTTTTTTTTTTTTTTTTTTTTTTTTTTTTTTTTTTTTTTTTTTTTTTTTTTTTTTTTTTTTTTTTTTTTTTTTTTTTTTTTTTTTTTTTTTTTTTTTTTTTTTTTTTTTTTTTTTTTTTTTTTTTTTTTTTTTTTTTTTTTTTTTTTTTTTTTTTTTTTTTTTTTTTTTTTTTTTTTTTTTTTTTTTTTTTTTTTTTTTTTTTTTTTTTTTTTTTTTTTTTTTTTTTTTTTTTTTTTTTTTTTTTTTTTTTTTTTTTTTTTTTTTTTTTTTTTTTTTTTTTTTTTTTTTTTTTTTTTTTTTTTTTTTTTTTTTTTTTTTTTTTTTTTTTTTTTTTTTTTTTTTTTTTTTTTTTTTTTTTTTTTTTTTTTTTTTTTTTTTTTTTTTTTTTTTTTTTTTTTTTTTTTTTTTTTTTTTTTTTTTTTTTTTTTTTTTTTTTTTTTTTTTTTTTTTTTTTTTTTTTTTTTTTTTTTTTTTTTTTTTTTTTTTTTTTTTTTTTTTTTTTTTTTTTTTTTTTTTTTTTTTTTTTTTTTTTTTTTTTTTTTTTTTTTTTTTTTTTTTTTTTTTTTTTTTTTTTTTTTTTTTTTTTTTTTTTTTTTTTTTTTTTTTTTTTTTTTTTTTTTTTTTTTTTTTTTTTTTTTTTTTTTTTTTTTTTTTTTTTTTTTTTTTTTTTTTTTTTTTTTTTTTTTTTTTTTTTTTTTTTTTTTTTTTTTTTTTTTTTTTTTTTTTTTTTTTTTTTTTTTTTTTTTTTTTTTTTTTTTTTTTTTTTTTTTTTTTTTTTTTTTTTTTTTTTTTTTTTTTTTTTTTTTTTTTTTTTTTTTTTTTTTTTTTTTTTTTTTTTTTTTTTTTTTTTTTTTTTTTTTTTTTTTTTTTTTTTTTTTTTTTTTTTTTTTTTTTTTTTTTTTTTTTTTTTTTTTTAATTTAAAAAAGGAGGGGGCAAAAAAGGGGAAATTTTTCAGTTTTGTTGGCATCAAATAATTTAAACCTGGGGAAAAAAATTTTTGGGGGTTAAATTCCTTTAAGGGGGGAAATAGGCCCCTGCCAAATTTCAGATTAAAAAACATTTTGTTTAATTTTTTTTAAACCAAAAGCTTTGGTTTTTTTAAATTTTAGTCATTTTTCAAAAAAAACTTTTTGGGGAAAAAACCTTTAAAAAAAATTTTTTTTTTGGGGGTTTTCCCCCAAAAAGGCCGGGCTGCTGGGAAAACGAGGGGGGTTGGCCCTTTTGGGACACTTTTTTCCAAAAATCAACCTTTTTCGGGGAAACCGGATGGGCAAAGGGGGCCGGTTTTGGGAAAAAACCATTTTTTAAAAAATTTTTCGTTTATTTGCCCAGGGGTTTAGGCAGCAAATTGGTTTTTAAACCTTGCCGTTATGTTGAAAAAAGGTTTTTCCAAAATTTTTCGGGAAAAAAATTAACCCCTTTAAAAACCCGGGTTTTAAAAAACCAAAAAATTTTTTCAATTATTTTTTTCCCAACAAAAAGGGGGGGGCCCCCTTAAGGGGCCCCCTTTTTTACCCCCCTTTTTTGGGGGCCATAACATGGAAACCCTCATTTTTATTTTTTAAAAACCTTCCCCCCAATTGGGGGAAATGGGCTTGCAACCCATCCACCTTCGCTGGAACCCCCCACAAATTTCCCTTTTTGAATGGAAAATGATTAAACCCCCCGGAAAAAGGGGGTTCAAACCCCACACTCCAAAGGGAGAACCCCCGCGGAACACAACGGCCGGTCGAGGAAGGGGGGGGGCGCCATAAGATAATCCCACTTTAAAAAGGGTTGCGGTAAAATTTTAAATTTGGGGGGGGGGGTTTTTTTTTTTTGGGTTTTTAAAAAAGGGTTTAAATTTAAATTTAAAAATGTTCAAATTTGGAAAATTTTCTAAAAAAACCCAACTGTCCATTTGTGAAGAAATTTATTTTAAATTAGAAAAAATTATGACCGGGTAAAACCCAACCCTATGTAAAAACAAAATTTTAAAAAATTGTAACAGGGGGGGTTATTAAAAAGCGTTCCCAACGGGGGGTTTCAACTTTTCCCAAGCGGGGCAAACCCAAAAAAAAGGGTTCCAAAAAACTTTTTTTATGCGGTTCATTTTTTTTTTTTTAAATTTTTTTCTTTTTAAACCCGGGTTGGGGAAACCCAAAAAATTTGCCCCCAAACCCCATTAATCCCAGTCGGGGAAAAAAAATTGGGGGGGAAATTTTTTTGGGGGAACATTTCCTTTTAAAGGTTCAAAACCAAGTTTGCCTTTTTAAAAAAATTTTTTAAAACCCCCTTTCCCCCCAAACTTTGACCCCCTCTTAAATTTTAAAAATTTTTTTTTTTAAACCCAAAATTAAAATAAAAAAAAAACCAAATGATTAGAAAAAAGGGTTTTTTTTTTTTAAATGGGAAGGTTTTTTGGGGGGAATTTTCCAAAAAATAATGCAAAAAAAAATTTTTTTGGGAAAACGGCCGAATTTTTAAATTTTTGGAACATTTCCCTTTTAAAATGGGTTTAAAAAAATTTTTTTTTCAAAAAAAAATAAAATTTTTTTAAAATTTTCCCAAGGTTTTTTAAAAAAGGGGTTTTTTTGGGGAAAAACCCTATTTTTTTTCAATTTCAAAAAAAGCCCCCTTTAAAAGAATTTTCCATTATTTTTTGAAAACTTAATTTTTTAAAATTTTTTAAAAAAACCAATAATTTCCTTAAAATTTATTTTTAACCCATTTAAAATATTAAACATTTGGACCTTTTTTTTGCTTATGCTTAGTTCACAGAAGAGGTCCTTTTTTAAAAAAATCAATCCCGGGGTTTGTTTTCAACCCAAAATTTTTTAAGGGAATTATTTGGGTTTGACTAAGGGAAAACAAATTTTAAACCGGTACAGATTGATTAAACCCGGTTCCCCTTTTTGGGGCACAAATTACATATTTATACTTAACACAGCTAAACCACCTTCCCCCCCCACTTAATATAAAATGAAGCAAAAAATTTTTTAAAAAATGGTCCCAAAAATTTTCCCATGCCGGTTTTTGAACGTAGTTCCTCCCAATTTTTAAAAATTTTTGGAATATGACTTTTAAAAACTTTCTTAGAGGTTTTAACACAAAATTTTTTAATTGAACTTCTATGGGACTTTTAAATAAAAGATATTTTGTTACCTTCACTGTATGTTTTTTCCCTTTTATTCAATTTTTAAATCCCTTTTTCCCATAAAAATTATTTTTTTGATCAAATCTAAGAATTATTTGCTTTAATGCCCCTGTTCAGGGGCCGTGGAGCACTTTGGGTGTAAAAGACCTTTTTTAGGGAAGGATATTGGGGTTTTTAAAAAAGGGGGGAAGGTCAAATTTGCCAATTTGGGTCGGCGAGTTTTGGGCCAAATTTTAAAAATAAAAGAATTTTTAAATTTTTTTCCCAAGGTCTGTAGTTATTTTTTTAAGTGTAGAGTTTTTCAAAAAGATTTGACTTTTTATGGAAACAAGTTGGTGCAATCTGCCCTTTTTAAAAACCCCAAAACATTTTTTTAAATTCATAATTAACTTTGCCAAGTTTTCCAACCCTCTGAAGGAAACAAAATGTTATGTTCTTAAGGGACAATGTGTAAATGTCAACACTGTCACAAACCCCTTGGAAGCAAAGCCGGCCATTCCTTTACAAAAATTAAAATTAAAGGATTTTTAGAAATTTTTCCACACAAGAATTGGATTATTTATTGAAAAATTGGGGGAATTATAAATTACCCCGGAATTTATTTAGTGGAAAACAGTATGTTTTTACCAATCATTGAATTTAAAGCTTTGGGTAAAAAAATTTCTTTGGAGTTGG
>JASTWB010000407.1:0-19159 GCA_032158295.1 Pycnopodia helianthoides | reverse complement strand
GTCTTTTGCATATAAGATCTTCTCTTGAAATCGTACACTTTCTAACTTAACTGTTGAAGCTTGTTAAACCCTATCAATATTTGAAGTTGTTGATATTTTCCTTATTGAATCAAGTTTTATATCAGTGGGATTTTGTTTGAATTTTTTGTTGGACCTGAGAAAGTACAGGCTCTTTGAGATATTGACCTTCACTTATAGTTTGGAGACTTTCAGATCATAACATATGCGCCGCAGGCTGATGGAACCACATTTAAAGTGTCTTTTTGTGTTGTTATGATAACAAGCCCAGTCTGTTCTGTGAGGTTTGCATCACTGGACCGCTAGGCCACAACACGCCACTAATTATTGTAGAACAGGACAAGGGATGATTGCATAGTCAGATTATGGGTCAGGCTCAATCCAGATTGGATTTCGAGCAGCAGAGGCAAACTTATAATTTCAAAATCTGTTGGAGTTAAGTAACCAAGTGTAGAAAAAACTTGAATTGGTCAGTAGTGGTCACTGATCTCTGGTCAGTCCCTCCTGCTACCAATTACCCACTTGTCACTTGTGTGCACAAACCATTCTACCTTGACTTGCCACAGTCCTAAAAAAAAAAATACACTTACAAAATCTGTGTTTGCAGTTTCTTCCCAGAACATAATTATTTGCAAACTTTTTATATGTGTTCTTCTGAATTGTCTTTGTCCAGTAGGCACAGCTTTTTCTTCAAATGTTTGTGCTGTATGTGTCGCCTCTACATCCCATGGCTCATGAAAAGGTACAGTTGAGTATTATTAAACGTGTAATACAGGTAGCTCTGGTAGAAGAGACAGTTTGTGACCTAAATCAAAAGTTCAGTTTTCGGGAAGTTTCTTCTTCCCCATATCGTTTCTGACGGTAGTCAGCTTGAAAAGCCCTATGGAATTTGCCCCTTGTTCCGGGGCTTGAACTTGGTTGGGAAATCCACAGGAATGCAGGGCTTGCATGTTGCCTACAATATGCAGTAACCACTAGTAAGACCAGAATTTCTGTTACAAGACCAGAATCAAAGAGAGAAATCCATTATCTACACAGTTTAACATGTAAACTGTTTTTATCTGAACAAGCACTGACGCAAAAGTGATTTCATTTCTTTTATGGGGTGGGTAGTTCAAAAACAGAGTTGGAAGATATTTAGCAGATTGAGTCAAAGTTAACATTGGATTTTATATCTTTCTTCCTCAAGTAACTACTTCGTGATGTACATTACATGTATTTTTCGGGTCTGCGTTCCAAATCAAAATGATGGCCTTTGCTCCTGCAGGGTTATGATGTTGCTTGCCACTCGTCAGAATTTAGTGTGTGAGGGCTGAATTTAATTTCTGATCAGACACTTTGGTCTGTGTCTAGCTGTTTGCTGGAGGTGATTTTACCCCGCAAACCAGCTCATTTACACTGCCAAAGAACTGTTTTTTTGCCATCCTTAGAGCAGCCAACTCTCCCTGTTTCTGCGAAAATAAATCCATCTTTCCATGTTCAGATAAACAAATTTGAAAATCTCCCCAATTAATTTAGGTTTTCCCCCATGTTCTTCATAACGCCCAATTTATTGTAGAAAAAATCCTTGACTGCAAGATGAAAATGTTGGCAGCTTGACCTCAGAGTGGTCTTTTGCATATAAGATCTTCTCTTGAAATCGTACACTTTCTAACTTAACTGTTGAAGCTTGTTAAACCCTATCAATATTTGAAGTTGTTGATATTTTCCTTATTGAATCAAGTTTTATATCAGTGGGATTTTGTTTGAATTTTTTGTTGGACCTGAGAAAGTACAGGCTCTTTGAGATATTGACCTTCACTTATAGTTTGGAGACTTTCAGATCATAACATATGCGCCGCAGGCTGATGGAACCACATTTAAAGTGTCTTTTTGTGTTGTTATGATAACAAGCCCAGTCTGTTCTGTGAGGTTTGCATCACTGGACCGCTAGGCCACAACACGCCACTAATTATTGTAGAACAGGACAAGGGATGATTGCATAGTCAGATTATGGGTCAGGCTCAATCCAGATTGGATTTCGAGCAGCAGAGGCAAACTTATAATTTCAAAATCTGTTGGAGTTAAGTAACCAAGTGTAGAAAAAAACTTGAATTGGTCAGTAGTGGTCACTAATCTCTGGTCAGTCCCTCCTGCTACCAATTACCCACTTGTCACTTGTGTGCACAAACCAGTCTACCTTGACTTGCCACAGTCCTAAAAAAAAAAATACACTTACAAAATCTGTGTTTGCAGTTTCTTCCCAGAACATAATTATTTGCAAACTTTTTATATGTGTTCTTCTGAATTGTCTTTGTCCAGTAGGCACAGCTTTTTCCTCAAATGGTTGTGCTGTCTGTGTCGCCTCTACATCCCATGGCTCATGAAAAGGTACAGTTGAGTATTATTAAACGTGTAATACAGGTAGCTCTGGTAGAAGAGACAGTTTGTGACCTAAATCAAAAGTGCAGTTTTCGGGAAGTTTCTTCTTCCCCATATCGTTTCTGACTGTAGTCAGCTTGAAAAGCCCTATGGAATTTGCCCCTTGTTCCAGGACTTGAACTTGGTTGGGAAATCCACAAGAATAGAGGGCTTGCATGTTGCCTACAATATGCAGTAACCACTAGTAAGACCAGAATTTCTGTTACAAGACCAGAATCAAAGAGAGAAATCCATTATCTACACAGTTTAACATGTAAACTGTTTTTATCTGAACAAGCACTGACGCAAAAGTGATTTCATTTCTTTTATGAGGTGGGTAGTTCAAAAACAGAGTTGGAAGATATTTAGCAGATTGACTCAAAGTTAATATTGGATTTTATATCTTTCTTCCTCAAGTAACTACTTCGTGATGTACATTACATGTATTTTTCTGGTCTGCGTTCCAACTCAAAATGATGGCCTTTGCTCCTGCAGGGTTATGATGTTGCTTGCCACTCGTCAGAATTTAGTGTGTGAGGGCTGAATTTAATTTCTGATCAGACACTTTGGTCTGTGTCTAGCTGTTTGCTGGAGGTGATTTTACCCCGCAAACCAGCTCATGTACACTGCCAAAGAACTGTTTTTTTGCCATCCTTAGAGCAGCCAACTCTCCCTGTTTCTGCGAAAATAAATCCATCTCTCCATGTTCAGATAAACAAATTTGAAAATCTCCCCAATTATTTTTGGTTTTCCCCCATGTTCTTCATAACGCCCAGATTGTTGTAGGAATTTTCCTTGACTGCAAGATGAAAATGTTGGCAGCTTGACCTCAGAGTGGTCTTTTGCATATAAGATCTTCTCTTGAAATCGTACACTTTCTAACTTAACTGTTGAAGCTTGTTAAACCCTGTCAATATTTGAAGTTGTTGATACTTTCCTTATTGAATCAAGTTTTATATCAGTGGGATTTTGTTTGAATTTTTTATTGCACCTGAGAAAGTACAGGCTCTTTGAGTTATTGACCTTCACTTATAGTTTGGAGACTTTCAGATCATAACATATGCGCCGCAGGCTGATGGAACCACATTTAAAGTGTCTTTTTGTGTTGTTATGATAACAAGCCCAGTCTGTTCTGTGAGGTTTGCATCACTGGACCGCTAGGCCACAACACGCCACTAATTATTGTAGAACAGGACAAGGGATGATTGCATAGTCAGATTATGGGTCAGGCTCAATCCAGATTGGATTTCGAGCAGCAGAGGCAAACTTATAATTTCAAAATCTGTTGGAGTTAAGTAACCAAGTGTAGAAAAAACTTGAATTGGTCAGTAGTGGTCACTGATCTCTGGTCAGTCCCTCCTGCTACCAATTACCCACTTGTCACTTGTGTGCACAAACCATTCTACCTTTTGCCACAGTCCTAAAAAAAAAAAATACACTTACAAAATCTGTGTCTGCAGTTTCTTCCCAGAACATAATTATTTGCAAACTTTTTATATGTGTTCTTCTGAATTGTCTTTGTCCAGTAGGCACAGCTTTTTCTTCAAATGTTTGTGCTGTATGTGTCGCCTCTACATCCCATGGCTCATGAAAAGGTACAGTTGAGTATTATTAAACGTGTAATACAGGTAGCTCTGGTAGAAGAGGCAGTTTGTGACCTAAATCAAAAGTTCAGTTTTCGGGAAGTTTCTTCTTCCCCATATCGTTTCTGACGGTAGTCAGCTTGAAAAGCCCTATGGAATTTGCCCCTTGTTCCGGGGCTTGAACTTGGTTGGGAAATCCACAGGAATGCAGGGCTTGCATGTTGCCTACAATATGCAGTAACCACTAGTAAGACCAGAATTTCTGTTACAAGACCAGAATCAAAGAGAGAAATCCATTATCTACACAGTTTAACATGTAAACTGTTTTTATCTGAACAAGCACTGACGCAAAAGTGATTTCATTTCTTTTATGGGGTGGGTAGTTCAAAAACAGAGTTGGAAGATATTTAGCAGATTGAGTCAAAGTTAACATTGGATTTTATATCTTTCTTCCTCAAGTAACTACTTCGTGATGTACATTACATGTATTTTTCGGGTCTGCGTTCCAAATCAAAATGATGGCCTTTGCTCCTGCAGGGTTATGATGTTGCTTGCCACTCGTCAGAATTTAGTGTGTGAGGGCTGAATTTAATTTCTGATCAGACACTTTGGTCTGTGTCTAGCTGTTTGCTGGAGGTGATTTTACCCCGCAAACCAGCTCATTTACACTGCCAAAGAACTGTTTTTTTGCCATCCTTAGAGCAGCCAACTCTCCCTGTTTCTGCGAAAATAAATCCATCTTTCCATGTTCAGATAAACAAATTTGAAAATCTCCCCAATTAATTTAGGTTTTCCCCCATGTTCTTCATAACGCCCAATTTATTGTAGAAAAAATCCTTGACTGCAAGATGAAAATGTTGGCAGCTTGACCTTAGAGTGGTCTTTTGCATATAAGATCTTCTCTTGAAATCGTACACTTTCTAACTTAACTGTTGAAGCTTGTTAAACCCTATCAATATTTGAAGTTGTTGATATTTTCCTTATTGAATCAAGTTTTATATCAGTGGGATTTTGTTTGAATTTTTTGTTGGACCTGAGAAAGTACAGGCTCTTTGAGATATTGACCTTCACTTATAGTTTGGAGACTTTCAGATCATAACATATGCGCCGCAGGCTGATGGAACCACATTTAAAGTGTCTTTTTGTGTTGTTATGATAACAAGCCCAGTCTGTTCTGTGAGGTTTGCATCACTGGACCGCTAGGCCACAACACGCCACTAATTATTGTAGAACAGGACAAGGGATGATTGCATAGTCAGATTATGGGTCAGGCTCAATCCAGATTGGATTTCGAGCAGCAGAGGCAAACTTATAATTTCAAAATCTGTTGGAGTTAAGTAACCAAGTGTAGAAAAAACTTGAATTGGTCAGTAGTGGTCACTGATCTCTGGTCAGTCCCTCCTGCTACCAATTACCCACTTGTCACTTGTGTGCACAAACCATTCTACCTTGACTTGCCACAGTCCTAAAAAAAAAAATACACTTACAAAATCTGTGTTTGCAGTTTCTTCCCAGAACATAATTATTTGCAAACTTTTTATATGTGTTCTTCTGAATTGTCTTTGTCCAGTAGGCACAGCTTTTTCTTCAAATGTTTGTGCTGTATGTGTCGCCTCTACATCCCATGGCTCATGAAAAGGTACAGTTGAGTATTATTAAACGTGTAATACAGGTAGCTCTGTAGAAGAGACAGTTTGTGACCTAAATCAAAAGTTCAGTTTTCGGGAAGTTTCTTCTTCCCCATATCGTTTCTGACGGTAGTCAGCTTGAAAAGCCCTATGGAATTTGCCCCTTGTTCCGGGGCTTGAACTTGGTTGGGAAATCCACAGGAATGCAGGGCTTGCATGTTGCCTACAATATGCAGTAACCACTAGTAAGACCAGAATTTCTGTTACAAGACCAGAATCAAAGAGAGAAATCCATTATCTACACAGTTTAACATGTAAACTGTTTTTATCTGAACAAGCACTGACGCAAAAGTGATTTCATTTCTTTTATGGGGTGGGTAGTTCAAAAACAGAGTTGGAAGATATTTAGCAGATTGAGTCAAAGTTAACATTGGATTTTATATCTTTCTTCCTCAAGTAACTACTTCGTGATGTACATTACATGTATTTTTCGGGTCTGCGTTCCAAATCAAAATGATGGCCTTTGCTCCTGCAGGGTTATGATGTTGCTTGCCACTCGTCAGAATTTAGTGTGTGAGGGCTGAATTTAATTTCTGATCAGACACTTTGGTCTGTGTCTAGCTGTTTGCTGGAGGTGATTTTACCCCGCAAACCAGCTCATTTACACTGCCAAAGAACTGTTTTTTTGCCATCCTTAGAGCAGCCAACTCTCCCTGTTTCTGCGAAAATAAATCCATCTTTCCATGTTCAGATAAACAAATTTGAAAATCTCCCCAATTAATTTAGGTTTTCCCCCATGTTCTTCATAACGCCCAATTTATTGTAGAAAAAATCCTTGACTGCAAGATGAAAATGTTGGCAGCTTGACCTCAGAGTGGTCTTTTGCATATAAGATCTTCTCTTGAAATCGTACACTTTCTAACTTAACTGTTGAAGCTTGTTAAACCCTATCAATATTTGAAGTTGTTGATATTTTCCTTATTGAATCAAGTTTTATATCAGTGGGATTTTGTTTGAATTTTTTGTTGGACCTGAGAAAGTACAGGCTCTTTGAGATATTGACCTTCACTTATAGTTTGGAGACTTTCAGATCATAACATATGCGCCGCAGGCTGATGGAACCACATTTAAAGTGTCTTTTTGTGTTGTTATGATAACAAGCCCAGTCTGTTCTGTGAGGTTTGCATCACTGGACCGCTAGGCCACAACACGCCACTAATTATTGTAGAACAGGACAAGGGATGATTGCATAGTCAGATTATGGGTCAGGCTCAATCCAGATTGGATTTCGAGCAGCAGAGGCAAACTTATAATTTCAAAATCTGTTGGAGTTAAGTAACCAAGTGTAGAAAAAACTTGAATTGGTCAGTAGTGGTCACTAATCTCTGGTCAGTCCCTCCTGCTACCAATTACCCACTTGTCACTTGTGTGCACAAACCAGTCTACCTTGACTTGCCACAGTCCTAAAAAAAAAAATACACTTACAAAATCTGTGTTTGCAGTTTCTTCCCAGAACATAATTATTTGCAAACTTTTTATATGTGTTCTTCTGAATTGTCTTTGTCCAGTAGGCACAGCTTTTTCCTCAAATGGTTGTGCTGTCTGTGTCGCCTCTACATCCCATGGCTCATGAAAAGGTACAGTTGAGTATTATTAAACGTGTAATACAGGTAGCTCTGGTAGAAGAGACAGTTTGTGACCTAAATCAAAAGTGCAGTTTTCGGGAAGTTTCTTCTTCCCCATATCGTTTCTGACTGTAGTCAGCTTGAAAAGCCCTATGGAATTTGCCCCTTGTTCCAGGACTTGAACTTGGTTGGGAAATCCACAAGAATAGAGGGCTTGCATGTTGCCTACAATATGCAGTAACCACTAGTAAGACCAGAATTTCTGTTACAAGACCAGAATCAAAGAGAGAAATCCATTATCTACACAGTTTAACATGTAAACTGTTTTTATCTGAACAAGCACTGACGCAAAAGTGATTTCATTTCTTTTATGAGGTGGGTAGTTCAAAAACAGAGTTGGAAGATATTTAGCAGATTGACTCAAAGTTAATATTGGATTTTATATCTTTCTTCCTCAAGTAACTACTTCGTGATGTACATTACATGTATTTTTCTGGTCTGCGTTCCAACTCAAAATGATGGCCTTTGCTCCTGCAGGGTTATGATGTTGCTTGCCACTCGTCAGAATTTAGTGTGTGAGGGCTGAATTTAATTTCTATCAGACACTTTGGTCTGTGTCTAGCTGTTTGCTGGAGGTGATTTTACCCCGCAAACCAGCTCATGTACACTGCCAAAGAACTGTTTTTTTGCCATCCTTAGAGCAGCCAACTCTCCCTGTTTCTGCGAAAATAAATCCATCTCTCCATGTTCAGATAAACAAATTTGAAAATCTCCCCAATTATTTTGGTTTTCCCCCATGTTCTTCATAACGCCCAGATTGTTGTAGGAATTTTCCTTGACTGCAAGATGAAAATGTTGGCAGCTTGACCTCAGAGTGGTCTTTTGCATATAAGATCTTCTCTTGAAATCGTACACTTTCTAACTTAACTGTTGAAGCTTGTTAAACCCTGTCAATATTTGAAGTTGTTGATACTTTCCTTATTGAATCAAGTTTTATATCAGTGGGATTTTGTTTGAATTTTTTATTGCACCTGAGAAAGTACAGGCTCTTTGAGTTATTGACCTTCACTTATAGTTTGGAGACTTTCAGATCATAACATATGCGCCGCAGGCTGATGGAACCACATTTAAAGTGTCTTTTTGTGTTGTTATGATAACAAGCCCAGTCTGTTCTGTGAGGTTTGCATCACTGGACCGCTAGGCCACAACACGCCACTAATTATTGTAGAACAGGACAAGGGATGATTGCATAGTCAGATTATGGGTCAGGCTCAATCCAGATTGGATTTCGAGCAGCAGAGGCAAACTTATAATTTCAAAATCTGTTGGAGTTAAGTAACCAAGTGTAGAAAAAACTTGAATTGGTCAGTAGTGGTCACTGATCTCTGGTCAGTCCCTCCTGCTACCAATTACCCACTTGTCACTTGTGTGCACAAACCATTCTACCTTGACTTGCCACAGTCCTAAAAAAAAAAATACACTTACAAAATCTGTGTCTGCAGTTTCTTCCCAGAACATAATTATTTGCAAACTTTTTATATGTGTTCTTCTGAATTGTCTTTGTCCAGTAGGCACAGCTTTTTCTCAAATTTTTGTGCTGTATGTGTCGCCTCTACATCCATGGCTCATGAAAAGGTACAGTTGAGTATTATTAAACGTGTAATACAGGTAGCTCTGGTAGAAGAGACAGTTTGTGACCTAAATCAAAAGTGCAGTTTTCGGGAAGTTTCTTCTTCCCCATATCGTTTCTGACGGTAGTCAGCTTGAAAAGCCCTATGGAATTTGCCCCTTGTTCCGGGGCTTGAACTTGGTTGGGAAATCCACAGGAATGCAGGGCTTGCATGTTGCCTACAATATGCAGTAACCACTAGTAAGACCAGAATTTCTGTTACAAGACCAGAATCAAAGAGAGAAATCCATTATCTACACAGTTTAACATGTAAACTGTTTTTATCTGAACAAGCACTGACGCAAAAGTGATTTCATTTCTTTTATGAGGTGGGTAGTTCAAAAACAGAGTTGGAAGATATTTAGCAGATTGACTCAAAGTTAATATTGGATTTTATATCTTTCTTCCTCAAGTAACTACTTCGTGATGTACATTACATGTATTTTTCTGGTCTGCGTTCCAACTCAAAATGATGGCCTTTGCTCCTGCAGGGTTATGATGTTGCTTGCCACTCGTCAGAATTTAGTGTGTGAGGGCTGAATTTAATTTCTGATCAGACACTTTGGTCTGTGTCTAGCTGTTTGCTGGAGGTGATTTTACCCCGCAAACCAGCTCATGTACACTGCCAAAGAACTGTTTTTTGCCATCCTTAGAGCAGCCAACTCTCCCTGTTTCTGCGAAAATAAATCCATCTCTCCATGTTCAGATAAACAAATTTGAAAATCTCCCCAATTATTTTAGGTTTTCCCCCATGTTCTTCATAACGCCCAGATTGTTGTAGGAATTTTCCTTGACTGCAAGATGAAAATGTTGGCAGCTTGACCTCAGAGTGGTCTTTTGCATATAAGATCTTCTCTTGAAATCGTACACTTTCTAACTTAACTGTTGAAGCTTGTTAAACCCTGTCAATATTTGAAGTTGTTGATACTTTCCTTATTGAATCAAGTTTTATATCAGTGGGATTTTGTTTGAATTTTTTATTGCACCTGAGAAAGTACAGGCTCTTTGAGTTATTGACCTTCACTTATAGTTTGGAACTTTCAGATCATAACATATGCGCCGCAGGCTGATGGAACCACATTTAAAGTGTCTTTTTGTGTTGTTATGATAACAAGCCCAGTCTGTTCTGTGAGGTTTGCATCACTGGACCGCTAGGCCACAACACGCCACTAATTATTGTAGAACAGGACAAGGGATGATTGCATAGTCAGATTATGGGTCAGGCTCAATCCAGATTGGATTTCGAGCAGCAGAGGCAAACTTATAATTTCAAATCTGTTGGAGTTAAGTAACCAAGTGTAGAAAAAACTTGAATTGGTCAGTAGTGGTCACTGATCTCTGGTCAGTCCCTCCTGCTACCAATTACCCACTTGTCACTTGTGTGCACAAACCATTCTACCTTTTGCCACAGTCCTAAAAAAAAAAAATACACTTACAAAATCTGTGTCTGCAGTTTCTTCCCAGAACATAATTATTTGCAAACTTTTTATATTGTGTTCTTCTGAATTGTCTTTGTCCAGTAGGCACAGCTTTTTCTTCAAATGTTTGTGCTGTATGTGTCGCCTCTACATCCTATGGCTCATGAAAAGGTACAGTTGAGTATTATTAAACGTGTAATACAGGTAGCTCTGGTAGAAGAGACAGTTTGTGACCTAAATCAAAAGTTCAGTTTTCGGGAAGTTTCTTCTTCCCCATATCGTTTCTGACGGTAGTCAGCTTGAAAAGCCCTATGGAATTTGCCCCTTGTTCCGGGGCTTGAACTTGGTTGGGAAATCCACAGGAATGCAGGGCTTGCATGTTGCCTACAATATGCAGTAACCACTAGTAAGACCAGAATTTCTGTTACAAGACCAGAATCAAAGAGAGAAATCCATTATCTACACAGTTTAACATGTAAACTGTTTTTATCTGAACAAGCACTGACGCAAAAGTGATTTCATTTCTTTTATGGGGTGGGTAGTTCAAAAACAGAGTTGGAAGATATTTAGCAGATTGAGTCAAAGTTAACATTGGATTTTATATCTTTCTTCCTCAAGTAACTACTTCGTGATGTACATTACATGTATTTTTCGGGTCTGCGTTCCAAATCAAAATGATGGCCTTTGCTCCTGCAGGGTTATGATGTTGCTTGCCACTCGTCAGAATTTAGTGTGTGAGGGCTGAATTTAATTTCTGATCAGACACTTTGGTCTGTGTCTAGCTGTTTGCTGGAGGTGATTTTACCCCGCAAACCAGCTCATTTACACTGCCAAAGAACTGTTTTTTTGCCATCCTTAGAGCAGCCAACTCTCCCTGTTTCTGCGAAAATAAATCCATCTTTCCATGTTCAGATAAACAAATTTGAAAATCTCCCCAATTAATTTAGGTTTTCCCCCATGTTCTTCATAACGCCCAATTTATTGTAGAAAAAATCCTTGACTGCAAGATGAAAATGTTGGCAGCTTGACCTCAGAGTGGTCTTTTGCATATAAGATCTTCTCTTGAAATCGTACACTTTCTAACTTAACTGTTGAAGCTTGTTAAACCCTGTCAATATTTGAAGTTGTTGATACTTTCCTTATTGAATCAAGTTTTATATCAGTGGGATTTTGTTTGAATTTTTTATTGCACCTGAGAAAGTACAGGCTCTTTGAGTTATTGACCTTCACTTATAGTTTGGAGACTTTCAGATCATAACATATGCGTCGCAGGCTGATGGAACCACATTTAAAGTGTCTTTTTGTGTTGTTATGATAACAAGCCCAGTCTGTTCTGTGAGGTTTGCATCACTGGACCGCTAGGCCACAACACGCCACTAATTATTGTAGAACAGGACAAGGGATGATTGCATAGTCAGATTATGGGTCAGGCTCAATCCAGATTGGATTTCGAGCAGCAGAGGCAAACTTATAATTTCAAAATCTGTTGGAGTTAAGTAACCAAGTGTAGAAAAAACTTGAATTGGTCAGTAGTGGTCACTGATCTCTGGTCAGTCCCTCCTGCTACCAATTACCCACTTGTCACTTGTGTGCACAAACCATTCTACCTTGACTTGCCACAGTCCTAAAAAAAAAATACACTTACAAAATCTGTGTCTGCAGTTTCTTCCAGAACATAATTATTTGCAAACTTTTTATATGTGTTCTTCTGAATTGTCTTTGTCCAGTAGGCACAGCTTTTTCTTCAAATGTTTGTGCTGTATGTGTCGCTCTACATCCCATGGCTCATGAAAAGGTACAGTTGAGTATTATTAAACGTGTAATACAGGTAGCTCTGGTAGAAGAGACAGTTTGTGACCTAAATCAAAAGTTCAGTTTTCGGGAAGTTTCTTCTTCCCCATATCGTTTCTGACGGTAGTCAGCTTGAAAAGCCCTATGGAATTTGCCCCTTGTTCTGGGGCTTGAACTTGGTTGGGAAATCCACAGGAATGCAGGGCTTGCATGTTGCCTACAATATGCAGTAACCACTAGTAAGACCAGAATTTCTGTTACAAGACCAGAATCAAAGAGAGAAATCCATTATCTACACAGTTTAACATGTAAACTGTTTTTATCTGAACAAGCACTGACGCAAAAGTGATTTCATTTCTTTTATGGGGTGGGTAGTTCAAAAACAGAGTTGGAAGATATTTAGCAGATTGAGTCAAAGTTAACATTGGATTTTATATCTTTCTTCCTCAAGTAACTACTTCGTGATGTACATTACATGTATTTTTCGGGTCTGCGTTCCAAATCAAAATGATGGCCTTTGCTCCTGCAGGGTTATGATGTTGCTTGCCACTCGTCAGAATTTAGTGTGTGAGGGCTGAATTTAATTTCTGATCAGACACTTTGGTCTGTGTCTAGCTGTTTGCTGGAGGTGATTTTACCCCGCAAACCAGCTCATTTACACTGCCAAAGAACTGTTTTTTTGCCATCCTTAGAGCAGCCAACTCTCCCTGTTTCTGCGAAAATAAATCCATCTTTCCATGTTCAGATAAACAAATTTGAAAATCTCCCCAATTAATTTAGGTTTTCCCCATGTTCTTCATAACGCCCAATTTATTGTAGAAAAAATCCTTGACTGCAAGATGAAAATGTTGGCAGCTTGACCTTAGAGTGGTCTTTCGCATATAAGATCTTCTCTTGAAATCGTACACTTTCTAACTTAACTGTTGAAGCTTGTTAAACCCTGTCAATATTTGAAGTTGTTGATACTTTCCTTATTGAATCAAGTTTTATATCAGTGGGATTTTGTTTGAATTTTTTATTGCACCTGAGAAAGTACAGGCTCTTTGAGTTATTGACCTTCACTTATAGTTTGGAGACTTTCAGATCATAACATATGCGCCGCAGGCTGATGGAACCACATTTAAAGTGTCTTTTTGTGTTGTTATGATAACAAGCCCAGTCTGTTCTGTGAGGTTTGCATCACTGGACCGCTAGGCCACAACACGCCACTAATTATTGTAGAACAGGACAAGGGATGATTGCATAGTCAGATTATGGGTCAGGCTCAATCCAGATTGGATTTCGAGCAGCAGAGGCAAACTTATAATTTCAAAATCTGTTGGAGTTAAGTAACCAAGTGTAGAAAAAACTTGAATTGGTCAGTAGTGGTCACTGATCTCTGATCAGTCCCTCCTGCTACCAATTACCCACTTGTCACTTGTGTGCACAAACCATTCTACCTTTTGCCACAGTCCTAAAAAAAAAAAATACACTTACAAAATCTGTGTCTGCAGTTTCTTCCAAGAACATAATTATTTGCAAACTTTTTATATCCGTTCTTCTGAATTGTCTTTGTCCAGTAGGCACAGCTTTTTCTTCAAATGTTTGTGCTGTATGTGTCGCCTCTACATCCCATGGCTCATGAAAAGGTACAGTTGAGTATTATTAAACGTGTAATACAGGTAGCTCTGGTAGAAGAGACAGTTTGTGACCTAAATCAAAAGTTCAGTTTTCGGGAAGTTTCTTCTTCCCCATATCGTTTCTGACGGTAGTCAGCTTGAAAAGCCCTATGGAATTTGCCCCTTGTTCCGGGGCTTGAACTTGGTTGGGAAATCCACAGGAATGCAGGGCTTGCATGTTGCCTACAATATGCAGTAACCACTAGTAAGACCAGAATTTCTGTTACAAGACCAGAATCAAAGAGAGAAATCCATTATCTACACAGTTTAACATGTAAACTGTTTTTATCTGAACAAGCACTGACGCAAAAGTGATTTCATTTCTTTTATGGGGTGGGTAGTTCAAAAACAGAGTTGGAAGATATTTAGCAGATTGAGTCAAAGTTAACATTGGATTTTATATCTTTCTTCCTCAAGTAACTACTTCGTGATGTACATTACATGTATTTTTCGGGTCTGCGTTCCAAATCAAAATGATGGCCTTTGCTCCTGCAGGGTTATGATGTTGCTTGCCACTCGTCAGAATTTAGTGTGTGAGGGCTGAATTTAATTTCTGATCAGACACTTTGGTCTGTGTCTAGCTGTTTGCTGGAGGTGATTTTACCCCGCAAACCAGCTCATGTACACTGCCAAAGAACTGTTTTTTTGCCATCCTTAGAGCAGCCAACTCTCCCTGTTTCTGCGAAAATAAATCCATCTTTCCATGTTCAGATAAACAAATTTGAAAATCTCCCCAATTAATTTAGGTTTTCCCCCATGTTTTTCATAACGCCCAATTTATTGTAGAAAAAATCCTTGACTGCAAGATGAAAATGTTGGCAGCTTGACCTTAGAGTGGTCTTTTGCATATAAGATCTTCTCTTGAAATCGTACACTTTCTAACTTAACTGTTGAAGCTTGTTAAACCCTATCAATATTTGAAGTTGTTGATATTTTCCTTATTGAATCAAGTTTTATATCAGTGGGATTTTGTTTGAATTTTTTGTTGGACCTGAGAAAGTACAGGCTCTTTGAGATATTGACCTTCACTTATAGTTTGGAGACTTTCAGATCATAACATATGCGCCGCAGGCTGATGGAACCACATTTAAAGTGTCTTTTTGTGTTGTTATGATAACAAGCCCAGTCTGTTCTGTGAGGTTTGCATCACTGGACCGCTAGGCCACAACACGCCACTAATTATTGTAGAACAGGACAAGGGATGATTGCATAGTCAGATTATGGGTCAGGCTCAATCCAGATTGGATTTCGAGCAGCAGAGGCAAACTTATAATTTCAAAATCTGTTGGAGTTAAGTAACCAAGTGTAGAAAAAACTTGAATTGGTCAGTAGTGGTCACTGATCTCTGGTCAGTCCCTCCTGCTACCAATTACCCACTTGTCACTTGTGTGCACAAACCATTCTACCTTGACTTGCCACAGTCCTAAAAAAAAAATACACTTACAAAATCTGTGTTTGCAGTTTCTTCCCAGAACATAATTATTTGCAAACTTTTTATATGTGTTCTTCTGAATTGTCTTTGTCCAGTAGGCACAGCTTTTTCTTCAAATGTTTGTGCTGTATGTGTCGCCTCTACATCCCATGGCTCATGAAAAGGTACAGTTGAGTATTATTAAACGTGTAATACAGGTAGCTCTGGTAGAAGAGACAGTTTGTGACCTAAATCAAAAGTTCAGTTTTCGGGAAGTTTCTTCTTCCCCATATCGTTTCTGACGGTAGTCAGCTTGAAAAGCCCTATGGAATTTGCCCCTTGTTCCAGGACTTGAACTTGGTTGGGAAATCCACAAGAATAGAGGGCTTGCATGTTGCCTACAATATGCAGTAACCACTAGTAAGACCAGAATTTCTGTTACAAGACCAGAATCAAAGAGAGAAACCCATTATCTACACAGTTTAACATGTAAACTGTTTTTATCTGAACAAGCACTGACGCAAAAGTGATTTCATTTCTTTTATGAGGTGGGTAGTTCAAAAACAGAGTTGGAAGATATTTAGCAGATTGACTCAAAGTTAATATTGGATTTTATATCTTTCTTCCTCAAGTAACTACTTCGTGATGTACATTACATGTATTTTTCGGGTCTGCGTTCCAACTCAAAATGATGGCCTTTGCTCCTGCAGGGTTATGATGTTGCTTGCCACTCGTCAGAATTTAGTGTGTGAGGGCTGAATTTAATTTCTGATCAGACACTTTGGTCTGTGTCTAGCTGTTTGCTGGAGGTGATTTTACCCCGCAAACCAGCTCATGTACACTGCCAAAGAACTGTTTTTTGCCATCCTTAGAGCAGCCAACTCTCCCTGTTTCTGCGAAAATAAATCCAACTCTCCATGTTCAGATAAACAAATTTGAAAATCTCCCCAATTATTTTAGGTTTTCCCCCATGTTCTTCATAACGCCCAGATTGTTGTAGGAATTTTCCTTGACTGCAAGATGAAAATGTTGGCAGCTTGACCTCAGAGTGGTCTTTTGCATATAAGATCTTCTCTTGAAATCGTACACTTTCTAACTTAACTGTTGAAGCTTGTTAAACCCTGTCAATATTTGAAGTTGTTGATACTTTCCTTATTGAATCAAGTTTTATATCAGTGGGATTTTGTTTGAATTTTTTATTGCACCTGAGAAAGTACAGGCTCTTTGAGTTATTGACCTTCACTTATAGTTTGGAGACTTTCAGATCATAACATATGCGCCGCAGGCTGATGGAACCACATTTAAAGTGTCTTTTTGTGTTGTTATGATAACAAGCCCAGTCTGTTCTGTGAGGTTTGCATCACTGGACCGCTAGGCCACAACACGCCACTAATTATTGTAGAACAGGACAAGGGATGATTGCATAGTCAGATTATGGGTCAGGCTCAATCCAGATTGGATTTCGAGCAGCAGAGGCAAACTTATAATTTCAAAATCTGTTGGAGTTAAGTAACCAAGTGTAGAAAAAACTTGAATTGGTCAGTAGTGGTCACTGATCTCTGGTCAGTCCCTCCTGCTACCAATTACCCACTTGTCACTTGTGTGCACAAACCATTCTACCTTGACTTGCCACAGTCCTAAAAAAAAAATACACTTACAAAATCTGTGTTTGCAGTTTCTTCCCAGAACATAATTATTTGCAAACTTTTTATATGTGTTCTTCTGAATTGTCTTTGTCCAGTAGGCACAGCTTTTTCTTCAAATGTTTGTGCTGTATGTGTCGCCTCTACATCCCATGGCTCATGAAAAGGTACAGTTGAGTATTATTAAACGTGTAATACAGGTAGCTCTGGTAGAAGAGACAGTTTGTGACCTAAATCAAAAGTTCAGTTTTCGGGAAGTTTCTTCTTCCCCATATCGTTTCTGACGGTAGTCAGCTTGAAAAGCCCTATGGAATTTGCCCCTTGTTCCGGGGCTTGAACTTGGTTGGGAAATCCACAGGAATGCAGGGCTTGCATGTTGCCTACAATATGCAGTAACCACTAGTAAGACCAGAATTTCTGTTACAAGACCAGAATCAAAGAGAGAAATCCATTATCTACACAGTTTAACATGTAAACTGTTTTTATCTGAACAAGCACTGACGCAAAAGTGATTTCATTTCTTTTATGGGGTGGGTAGTTCAAAAACAGAGTTGGAAGATATTTAGCAGATTGAGTCAAAGTTAATATCGGATTTTATATCTTTTTTCCTCAAGTAACTACTTCGTGATGTACATTACATGTATTTTTCGGGTGTGCGTTCCAAATCAAAATGATGGCCTTTGCTCCTGCAGGGTTATGATGTTGCTTGCCACTCGTCAGAATTAAGTGTGTGAGGGCTGAATTTAATTTCTGATCAGACACTTTGGTCTGTGTCTAGTTGTTTGCTGGAGGTGATTTTACCCCGCAAACCAGCTCATGTACACTGCCAAAAAACTGTTTTTTTGCCATCCTTAGAGCAGCCAACTCTCCCTGTTTCTGTCCCTCTTGCTACCAATTACCCTCCTGTCACTTGTGTGCATAAACCAAGTCATCTTGACTTGCCACAGTCCTTAACAAAAAAGTTACACTTACAAAATCTGTGTCTGCAGTTTCTTCCCAGAATATAATTACTTCCAAACTTTTTATATGTGTCCTTCTTAATTGTCTTTTTCCATTAGGCTCAGCTTTGTCTTCATGAGTGTGTGCTGTCTGTGTCGCCTCTACATCCCATGGCTCGTAAAAAGGTACAGTTGAGTATTATTAAAGGTATTATACAGGACTGGTAGATCTGACAAAAAAGTCTCAGACACCGTTTTTGTTTTGTGTGATCATCCATAAAAAAAAAATAAACCTGAAAAACGTGGGGCTCAATCTGTCAGGAGAAGAAAGTGAAAAATCTCGTCAATTTTCAGCATGTAATTACCTTGTCCTTAATTTGGTTGTAACAACCCCTTTCCAGATTGGAGTTTGGAGAATGGAGGTTGGAGTTTGGGGTTTGGAGTTTGTAGTTCGCAGTTGTAGTCGGCAGTTTTTAGTTTCTACTTCAACCAAAAGCCTGCCTACACTACCTCTCCTCCAAGCAGACTGCGGATGTCAGATCCTCTTTACTCCTCCACCAGATTCTGCGCTTCTTGTCATTCATGAGCCTGTGATACATTATGCTGACTGAGAGCGACATTATTTTGAGGTACTTTTTATCAAGTTACTGTTAATGTAAATTTGTTATATATTTGAATGTACAGACTAGTGATTTTTTGCACAGAGTGGAGGCTTCTGTGACTCATAATGGTCAATAGACTTACCAGGTCATCCAATGTCTTAAAGATGTGTGCATGCTCAGTACTTTTTCCAAAGTGGAAAATATTCCACTATGTTTGCTGCCACCTAGAGTTCCACAGATATAAACTGGATATAAATCCCCAGCAAACAAAATAACGTCCCTTCGACATTGCTAGGAATGTTGGGAGAACGTTTTTATTTAACGTCATACGAACGGATAAGTGTAGAGTTTTGTCAACGTCTAGATGACGTTGCGTTATGATGTTTTATAATAACGTTGTGACAACGTAAAAACTGCACTGCAAAAACAAGGTAATTTCTTGACGCAATTATAAGATTTCTGAAGTTTTTCGATCAACTATAAATTGTTCATATTATATATATAGTTTCATGAATATTAGCAATTGATACAACAATATAATCAATTAATTACTTTCAACAATGTAAACTTACCAGTAGGCCATTACTACTTGTTGCGGTTGCCTAACTTCACTGTACCTGTATACTATCGTACAGCATGTACTATATAAGTTCATACCAACTTGTTGCTTTGGCAATCATGGGTGTGTATTTTCACTACAGTTTTTCCACTTTAATAATATTTTTTGAAAGTAAAATTACATGTTTAGTTACTACATTAAATTTGCCACTAAGTC